>JANHGN010018738.1:0-41704 GCA_024605025.1 Megaceryle maxima | reverse complement strand
ATCTTTGAACAGGCTATAACAATACATTAATATTTTACAGACCTTGATTACATGATTACAAAGATAAATATAAATCCTCACATCAATATTAGGAAAAATTTCTTTACTGAGAGAGTGGTGAGGCCTTGGAACAGGCTGCCGAGGGACATGGTGGAATCACCATCCCTGGAGGTGTTTAGAAAACCTCTAGATGTTGTACTTCAGGACATGGTTTAGTGGTCCTGATAATATTTAGTAGATGGTTGGAGACTTGATGATCTTGAAGGTCATTTCCAACCTTAATTATTCTACGATTCTATTTACTACAGTGAAAGGTAGAATGATATGCAAATATTATCCCTTAAGCTTACTACACATATCTTAAATGTTACGTGCATGTAAAAAAAGGTCACTTACTGCACTCACTGATACCTGGTGTCAGGTAAGGGATCTCTCAGCCTTGAGGGATAACCTTGTGAGGTATTGCTACTCAAAGGGAAACCACTGCAGCACATCCAGCTGCTATGGAGGGAGAGCTCAACAAGCCCTAATGGCTGCAGCTATTTATACTGTAAAGATGCTGATTTGTGGTCAGATTTTCTGTTGTGTTAATGCAGTTTTGGCTGCTTTTCAGTCCAGTCTCCAGACAAACCATTTTTCTTTGGTTTGGTGATCAAAGTTCTCAGTGGTAGTCTCACACAGTAAGACTATCTGATTAGATCTACTTGCTGAGAATCTGCCTGGACCAAAGTTCAGTCAGTTCAACAGGAGGAGTGCATCCATCTCATTCATCAATAAAAAGCAGTACCTAGTCAAAGCTTTAGTGTTTTCTGTGAACTAAATATTACCTACTCTTTTTTATTCTAACTAAATTGTTAAAGTGGCAAACAGCTCTGAATTCTTGTCCATACTGAAGTGGAAAACTAAACAATCTGATAAATATTTATGCAGCAAGGCATCTGTAACATCCAGAGATGCCTGGCTTGGAATACTTTCATTGTTCTCATTGCCACTTACTACTAAAATCAGGTATCTAAACCAACCTGTTATACAACAACAGACACATCTCATGATAAAAATTAAATATTTATTTCTAACTGTTATATAGCTCCAGAGAATGCTTTCCAGAGGAAAACAATTCCAGAGGAAAACAATTATGTTTATTCAATAAACACTTCTTTAAAAGCACGTAACTTAATTGCCAACAAGGAGATCCTGCATTCTTCTCCACTGCTCACATAATCCCATGCCTTTGCAGAGCTAACAGTCTCTTTCATCCAGCAGAGCATTTCAAAGAGACTGCTGTCCTCCTTTTTTGTAGTTGTGGCTGTCATTATTCTTCTTCATTTGGAAGAAACCTTTTTGCCCTGTCCAATTTGTCCAGAACCTCGCTATAAAGACCAATCATCTGGAGAATATAAGCACCATAGTTGTCAATAAGGATGGATAAAGTTGTGTCACTCAACTAGATAACAACAAAGTGACAGATAACAGAAGCAAGGGAATAGGTGGGAGACTACCAGCAGCTTCTAAACATAGAACTTCAGATCAATATAAAGATTTTGGCACAGATTTAAATACAGTGGCTGAAGAAGAAAAACAACAACAGTTAAATCAGTGCAACCTAACAAAGGTGATTTTATTTATACTGACATAAAGCATAGTTTATAGCTAAGTCAGTAAGTAAGCCTATTCACATAATGACAGAATGGTTGAGGTTGGGGGTGATCTCAATTCTTATTGTTTTAAATGATGCACTTAAAATGGTAAAGAAATTGAAACCTGCCCTTGATTGTCCAGCTCACGCATAAGATAATGAACAATACACCAGCCAAGCTGCACTGTGTTACAGTCAAGGTAGGAGCAACAGCCAAAAACTGTAGAGAAACTTAACTTGTGACAGAGTAAGAAAAAGTGTCATTGCTTTCTACAGAGGTACTAGCCCTGAAATTTCTCCCTTATAAGTAGGAGATAAGCTACACCTGAAAATGTAAGTTTCAATGATTTTATTCACATTAGCCTAAACCCTATAAGATCATACTAGAAACCAAATTTTAAAATATTCATACAACAGCTGATTTAAGTAAACTGGTAAAGCACCTTGCCTTTAGTGAAAGCAGGCAAGGTACAAGGGTTCTCTCATGGCCACAAATAGAAGTTTATTTCCCGTCAACTATTTACATGATTTTTCCAGTAGAAGGACACTACATTACTCTTTTTATTGTCTAGCAAATCTTTTCTAGCCTCACTTTGAAAAAGTCTTTTGGCTTCAAGCTCCCCAAAACTAGTTAGGTACAATGCTTCTCTTGAAACTCTAAAGATCATCTATAGCACTTTCTTCACCCAGATCCACATCTCAAATTCAGGCCAGACATCCAACCACACATCCCCAAATCCATCTGTCTTGCACTTACATGGCCTTCATAGCTTTTCTTCAGAGATCCTAAGTGATTGAGGAAACACATTCCTAATCCACACCACTGCTCAGCTTCCTTATATTTACCAATGGTATACTGAAATATTCCTGTATTCCAGGCTCTTGTCATCAGCCAAAGGATCTCAGTCTCTGGATAAGTATCCTGGAATAGCAAACAAGAAGCAGCACCTCATCAGAAAATAGAGTCTTCATTTCAAACCTGACAAGTCAAGAGTGACTTAGAGTTTAGAGTGAGAAAACAGTTGTTTGGATTGTTTTGTCCTAAGCAAAGGGTATTTCCTTCAGAGCCGTCCTGTACTTCACACATCCTCTGCATTACAGCTTGTTTCCAGCATGAGTAAGTCATGTTGCAATTGGCTATTGGCAATTGTGTGGGACTGGGAATGATGCTAGAATGGAAGTATGCTTTCCAACAGCCTATCTGTAGACAGGCTCACTTTGCTGCTGTACTACTTTCCAGTTTATCCAAACAGTACCGAATAGCAGGACATATTTGCTCCCTACAGATTAGAAGCAGCAGTTCTTGTATCTTCAGAATTTGTCTGTGCACTGTGGCAATGGTTTGCCAGAGTAAAAGCTGCCCTTATAACTGCAAAACAGAAGCCAGAGTACCCAACAATACTATGAACCTGGTGGGGAACTAAGTAAGTTGGGGAAGGTAAGGACAAAAACCTGTTTATTTGCCATGTAAATCATTAAAGGGAGTCTGGAAGGACTTCTCTTCCCTCTTTGCTAGATACTTCTCATCCTAAGTAAGAGGTCTCAGAGTGAATTTGTCAACTGCAACATCCATTTATTAGGAAATATAAACCATGAGCTTTCTAACTGATAATGTACCAATGTGATGCCCCAATGTCTTTCTCCTAGCATAGTACCAGCAGTACCTGCTGCCATGAGCAAGACTGCAGAAGACGACCTTCTAGTATTGTGAAATTTTGCTGTTATGAGTATCAGTCCACATGAACTTTTAATTTGTATCCCTCAACGAGAACATTATCAAAATTAGAAATTAAAACTTTGGTGAAAGGCAGTCATGAATGTGGACACATCCTTTTTTGGGGGGGAGTCAGGAACAGCATAAACCTTTTTTAAGAGAAGAAACCTTCAAACCTGACTAAAGAAACAGCCATGCAATGGGATGAAGCTATGAAACATAGTATTGGTTTCATTAGTCCTGAACAGAAATACTCCTTAACTGATTTTTACCTATTAAATTCTAAGTAAATGTCTGACTTCATCAGGACAACTGCCTTCACTGTACAGCATTATGCTTCAGGCCTGAAAGGAGCAGCAGAAATGCTTAATGAAAGAAAGATTTTAGCATCCATATACCTGTTCTCACAGAAACAAGGCATGTGGCCTTGTACTGAAAGTACAGGAATCTAGTTCTAGGTCCTTTGGAAAAAATAGCAACATAGTAAATTCTCAAATACATTTAATAAAGCAGCAGAAAAAAAGCAAGACTGGTATTCAAATTTAGCTCATTTTCAACTGATCTGGAAAAGTAATCTGGATTTTATAAAAACATACTCAGCATAAGAATTTAAAAAGCAGGAGAAGGAAAGATGAATGTTCTAGCTCAGGATGTTTCTAAAATAGACATTGAAATTTTGGCCTTAAATATCTCTACAAAAGCCCTTATAAAATCCAGGAAGATTCATAATTCAGACATAAATATCCAAGAGGCATTTCTTTCAAGGTAATTTCAGTGTCTCTTTTACTGAAGAAGTCTTAGCTGCTCCACATATAATCCATAATGTTCAGTCTACTAATTATTCTCACTCTGATTAGTTGCTTGCTTGTTTTTTTAACATGTGTTTAGGATCATTTCCCAATCTCTTGTTTTCCTGTTGAACTTACTGTGTGACTGATTACGCTCAGAGCATCTTCAAAGTAGTCCCACAACTCCTGCAGTACACAAGCATCCCAGTCTGTTAATCCAGTCGGCAAAGAAAGATTAATCAAACTATGTAAGCATTTGCTGAGAATTGAAACAGAGCAAAAGAGGAAACATAAAATACCATGTGAAAAAACAGCTACTTTTTAGTATCAGTAGCACATTGATCTACATCTCTGACTTTCAGAGAGATATGTCCACCTTAGCTTTTATTACATTCACATTCTTACAGCAGAAACATATCAGTATCAGATCTCATTCATACAACTATGCAAAAAGAGATTCAAGAACAGAAAGTGCTTCATTTTTTTCATTGCTGGGCTCTAAAGTAACACAGAAGGTAAGACGTATTTTCTACAGTGCTATACAAGACAGTAAGGGAAAAAACCCTTTTCTAACTTCACCAAGTAGTCATCATCATAAGAAAATCTGCAACAAATACATGATTTCTGAAAACAGTCTTTCTAAGAAAGTGTGAAGTGAGAAAGGCAGTTAACAATTGCCTTTGCCCTGCAAGGAGCTCAGACAGAAGGAGAAAAGCCTTTATGGAATACAAATGAGAGAGAAGGACAGACACTGGGTTGTTTTTTCAGATTCCATAAGGTGCAGCTGTTAGACAACCAGTTAGCCAGCAAAATAAATAATTTATGTACTATGGCATCATATCAGTTACAATTCATGGCTTTCTTCTCAGCCCTTAATTTGTCTTCACTATCTTTGAAATACCTAGTTCACTACTGCAGGGTTACATTTGAAATGAACAACTTCCTCACAACAAGCAGCCAGAGACATCATCTCATTCAAATTTTCATTTTCCTTCCTCAACAGATTCATTTATTGGAAATACGACTTTCAGAAAATATGTCAAGTAAACAAATTGCTGTTAACTCATCTATTAGGCAATCATACTTGAGAGGCACATTGGTTGGCCAAAAAGAAATGGAACCTTGCACATAAACTAAAATCTACTTTTTTCAAATTGCAGACTTTATTCCCTGTCAGCATTTCCAGTCCACATGAACTTTTAATTTGTATCCCTCAACGAGAATATTATCAAAATTAGAAATTAAACCTTTGGTGAAAGGCAGTCATGAATGTGGACACATCCTTTTTTGGGGGGAGTCAGGAACAGCATATAACTTTCTGGCAAAAAAAAGTTGTATGCCCAAGGCAAAGCTATATGATAACACTAACCTAAATTGCACAGCATCAATAGCAGTCTGATTTCTGTGAAGGTTTAGTGCACTCTTGAGAGCTTTCTTACACAGTACAGGATACCGAGCTGGAGGTTCCATTGCTAATGCTTAAAAGCAAAAGAAAACAGAGTAAGAAATGACTGGAGCCAGACTCTCTAAAAGAGACTAATAGTCTCTCAACATATTGTTTATATTAGTCTCTAAAATAGACCACAGCATGTTATGAGATAAATAACTGAAAAGAGATTTGCTTAATGTCTGGTCTGGTCATGTGCTAGTGCTTCTCTACTACTTTCTTACTCTGCGCATCACCAATGAGGACTACAAGGCAGAAGCACAGTAGAAATCTACATAATTTACAAGTACTCTCACTGCTGTTTACTTCTGGTGCATTGAAGTAACACAAAAATACTGGGGAGGGGAGATGTCGAAAGTAAAGAGAACTGTTTTGTTTGTCTCCTTGAACATGAAAATCTGGATGGAAAAATTAGGCAGGAACAGGTTGTCAATATGGTGTTCCCCAGCCTAGGTGTGTACTCCCTCAAGACAGAAGAAATAAATAGGTGTTTATGCAATCCTTCAGAATCCCCTCCAAAGATTTACCATGGTAGCTCTAAATTTAACTCATCTTCCTTGGATCCTACTCTAGATTCTCAAGGAGGAATAACCAAAACTTTGTGATGAAAGTATGGTACAGTATAGAGAATTACACTAACTTTAAGTTGAAACTGCATAACTATCCAAAGTCCATGTCCTAAAACTTCTGTATTGGGGCATGAATCAGCTAGGGTCATTCTCTGGCCTTTGCCATTTTGGAGCTTGTAAAAGTTTATCTAAATAATCTTTTCCAGACTCACAACCTATACAAATAACTCAGGGTCAGAAATTTCTGGTTCATCATCCATGTAATACAGTATTTCAAAGCACAGTTCTCCTAATGTTACTGAGATCCTAAGCATCTTTGCTTTGGGACGAAATGTTATATCCATTTTCTGCATGCTGCATAATACATGATAATCCTGGTCACCCCAAACAGGAAAGTGCAACAAAAGCTGTTTTTCATGACTTGAACTATGAAAATACTAATGTAGTCCTTACATGCAATGATTTCTAGTGTCTTGACCTCTATTTGTGGTTGCTCCCATACTGACTCCATAAGGTTGTAGAGTGCTGGATCATTCAGTTTGGATCTTGCTTCAAATTCATAAAGAAGCAACAATGTGTCTGTTGGGTCTTTAGCAAAATCTCCTATGGAAGAGACAGAATTTCCTGTATGTAATGATTTATTTTCTTAAAGTCACATGGTGTACCATGAGGTACAAATTTTGCTCCCAATAGGCAGGAAAGCCATTAAGGTACTCAGATTTAACAGCAAAGAAAGTGGAACTCTGAAGCAGTCTTGGACAGTAACCTCAGATGTACAAAGAATAACCCCACCAGCCACCATGCCTACCCCCTAACCTCCACCTCCAAAAAAATATCTGTGTTGTCTGTAATTGGCTAAACTCATGCAACCCTCCTAGGTAAGGTAATAGCTACTAAGGAAGCCATTTTCTTATGACATATAAGAGATAACAGAAGGCCACCAGTTCAGAAGGTCAGCTTGTGAAAGAATTATCATCAGCTTTGGTTTTTTTATATAGGACTTGTCCCCTTTCTTGTGGAAAAGCCCTCAGGGAATCCTTAAATACAGAAGAAGGGTGGAGGAACAGAACAGTAGAACTACTAAGAAGATGTAAACCTGATCCAAACACCAAACTAACCTTTACTGAACTATCACAAAGACCTTTGTTTTTTACATCTAAAAGTTGTTCTCAACCTGCTCCATGGCAACAGACTTATCCACACATTGTCTAAGATCTAATGAAGACGTGCAGGAAGCAACAGGTTACTACTCCACAAACCTCTGCAGCAGAAATTCTAGTATGTCCCTGTCCTGAGATAATCAACCCCTTGGGGCTTTAAGGACGAAAAAATAACAGGGAAGAAGTCTTCCTGAGCTATCTTGCCTTCAGTGTGAAAGGGCAAAGAGAATCCCAAATACAGACCATACAATGGATCTTTGATCCTGAAATTTCAAGGGGAAAAAAACACCAGCAAGTAAATTTCTTGTTGAAAGTTAAATACTAATGCATCTTACAATGGAAACTCCACAATGTATCAAACCTCCATCTGAAAAGAAACCAGACCACAGGCCTGGAACAGACAAGGAATGCCTAATGGAATTTTTCTACTAGTATACTATGAGAAAGAATGAAGCATGCATCCTCTAGGCTAACAGTCACTCAGCATCTCAGCTGTCAGCTGCAAGCACAGCAGTATGCAGTAATATCTGATCTAAGTTCACAAGGAATAATCAGGGAACAGATGATAGCTTCTTCAAAGATGATAAGAACTTAAAAACCTAGCAGTTAGCAGGACTTTCTGTATTCTGAAATGCCTTATATGGGAAGAGAATAGTAAAACTATTAAAACAGCATGAGAACACTCTAGAGCAAAAAGCTTGGAATTTCTTAACATTTAAGACAGAACAGTCAACGCAACTTCACACTGATTTTTCCACACTTTACAGCACCTATATAATAAAAAGCCTTCAATGACATACAAAAAAACAGTTGTTGGCTTCACCGATTCTTTTATCATATTGCTATATATCTGCTTCAACACTCTTCAGTTGAGACATCAATTCCATATGCCCTGCATTTTCCATGAATTCAGTGATTAAGAGTTACATCTACAGAGCAGATATACTTTGTGGCTTACCAGTTAATTTCAGAACTTTCCATATCTCCTTGCATGCCTGGAGATGTTGAAGGGCCTGAGTCAAAAGCTCCATCTATTTTTGCAAAATGTAAGATGTTATTTTTGTCATAGTTTTAAAAGAAAAAGGAATATACAAGTCACAGCTAACAGCATCTTTATACCTAACTATAAAATAAATTAAGAATCATCCTAATTATTACATCATCTACACCAGCTACTGGTTTTGTTTTTCTTTTTTCTCTCTCTTTTTAAAAGACATCTACATCTCAGACAAAGCCTACTCACACTGAATGTTCCATTGATCCAGAAAGAACCATGTGGTTCCTGTGGGACATCATTTCTTTTAGCTCTCAAGCATAAAATAGTCTTACTGAGACTGACAAACCACTAAATGCCGTAACACAAATTGCTGTGTATTTCTCTCCACAAAAGTAAGTTTCTAAACCAATCATTGTACAGCTGACTTCCATACTTCCTACATAACCACTGTATATTTTCCTTAGTCTTCTTACCACAGTGAGTACAACACCCCAAAAAAAAGGATGCATGCATTAAAAAAAAGTGAGCTTTATCACAACTACTACTTTCAGCAATGGCATAATCCTAACTATGCAGTAATTATCTGCCTGATCAACCAATATTTAGCAGCAGACTCCTTACATAACATATAAGGTAGACTGAAATTCCTCTAAGAGTAATTGACCTTTTTCTGATACAAATCTGTTCAAAACCGTTGAAGTCAAGGGAACTCATTTACAGAAATACGGTATTTACAGTTGTCTGGAAAGCACCAGATTCCAATTAACTATGAAATGTTCCCATGCTTACATTCTCAATATCTTGTTCTGAATGAAAAAACTAAGACTTCAAAATTAAAAGAAAAAAACTGCTAAACTGATACATACAGAACCAGTTAAAAGAGCAATGCCCTACTTGTTCTGAAGGTGTTACTTGTCTCCCCATTTCCAGATCAACTGCAGCTGCCATTAAAAGGCTTGTCTTCTGAGCAATTAGAACAGCTTTGTCAGAAGGACAAAACTGGGACAGCTGACAGCAAAAAAAAAGTAAAAGGTAATGAAAATTCTGCTCATATAAAGCAGTTTGTCAACAGATGATTTCTGAATCTTCTATACAACAGTTAGTAATGTAATGAATAGTATATATTCGTATTGCAACTTTTCTTGGACAATTACACAAGAAGATTATTTAAATAGAAAATGTTGGACTCCCCTCTTCACAAACACATACAAAATCAACAGTGTTGGTAGAACTTCTGTATAGAGATTAGGACTTAAGTACTTAACAAGTTTGTATTAATAATACAGTTTCCAAATGTCAGTATCCATTTATATTAAAATCTGAGTTTATGACATTTTTAAGCAAGAGAATGTAAAGTATGACAATAATGCTTACATTTTGTATTACAAGTCAATCTTCTGACAAAAGTTCTCCATATTCAGTGCATACTAGCATGTCTTCAAGGAGATACCTGACACAGAGGTGTAACTTCTAACAAAACTAGACAGATGATAATATTCCTCAATCTGAGAGACTATTACCAAGAGTACGTACCTTGAAACACAGTAGAAAAAAATCCCTCATCTTTTCAGGGCAGCCCCTGAACTGTACAGCTAAGTTCCAAGCTAACAGAGACAAAAAATAAAGACTAGAATAAAAATCTTCAGTGTTACAGGTATGCCCATCTAGTCTCTTGTAATAGGCAGTTTACATTCTACAATTCAATTTTTTAATCAAAATATCATCAAGAGCTCACTTAACAACAACAATAAGAAATACCATTATTAGTTATGTGTTAAAATAGCTTAGTCATACTTTCAAACTTTGTCTTAACAATTTCATCATAAGCAAATAACCATTCTACCACATACCCTGCCCACAAGAGCATGAAATGGAAGAAGCATTTTCTTATATTAGTAAACAGAACTAGTATCTGAATAAAAGTGTTGAACAATATTCCCGAGATAAATTAAAAACAGGGAAATAGCCCCACAAAAGCTCCACAATCAAATGATATATGTATGAGAATCTGACCCAATTACACATTTAGATTCTACAGTGATTTTGCAGATCTAACTTTCATGTTAATTTATTCCCAAAGATGTGTTTTTATAGTCTCTGAACTGTTCATTCCATGAGTTAGAATGCTGCCTTGGAAAGCTCATGATCATCACAGATTCCATTCACACTGGCATTACTATATTTGACCTCTGCTGCTTCTCTCCCTCCATTGCTGCTCTTTATTGGAGCGTGGCTACATTGTGAGGATGTATGCAAAAGCTCATCATGTCAGATGTCTTCTGTTATTGATTTCAACTATTTTTTCTCTTATATGCTCTGGCAGAGGCAAGAATTTGAAAAAAATTGCTTCAATCTCTTACCCTACACTTTTATTTTTATTTACAGAAAGCAAATGCACTGACTTCTTTACCAAAACAGTGTAACAAAGACTGCTGAATAAAGACACAGAGACACTAAGGATAGTGCTTAGAACAGTGCCATGGGAGCTGCATTTCCCACAAGGAAATGCTTTTATCTATGTTTGCTGTCCAGATTTCATATATCACAGTTCAAAGCAAACTTCAGGACTGCTGATTTAAGGGACTAATGAGGACTATCTGTGTGACAGAGGTAAGCTCGTCCTGCACCAATGACACCAACAGACTCATCTAAACTGCCTAATTCTTATTTTGCCTACATGTGTATATGCATACTGAGGAGCGGTAGCAAGGGGGTTTTTAGAATTTTTTTTCAGACATTGAAGAAAACCTTTTTTTTTTTTTTTTTATTTGCCTGGTGTTAAATTTTACTTCTGTAACAGAGTCTTGGTAGTGAAGGGCTAAGAGAAAATGGTGAACTCTGAAGAGCTTTATCATGGACACATAAACAATTTACGTGGTGAAGGGAATAATTTATCAGCTATCCCATCAGTCAAATAGACCATGGGTGAATATTTGTCTTGATAACTGACTTAAAACACGAGCCATATTGGATAGCATCAGAAGACATAAAATGCAGCAGGAGAACTTTAAGACTAGTTAAGGCAGCCACTGCGAAATTTGAGAAGTTTTATAGATCTACTACAAATTTAAACACTTCTTTCTTCCTGAAGATCTGGCTAAGTGGAGGTGGAGACAATTAATTTTAGATTTTGAGGGTGCAACATACCAACTTTTCTAAACCATTGAGCTTCAAGGATCCTCATGTCCCCTGTATCTTTCTCTTCTGTGCAAGTCTCAGCAATTCTCCTGTGAGCTGCAGAAAATGCATTGTTCGGTAAATAAAAGTAACACTTTCTGAATAGAATAAAAACATTTCCAAGTCTAATAACTACACTACAAAATACAGATTTCCAAAAGTCTCATATAATTCTTGATGCAGACTTATTCTTAAAACTTAAATCTAATATGCTTCACCAGAGGGACTTATAAAAAAAAAAAAATACAAAAAAAAAAAAAAGTCAAAAGGTGACTCAAACAGCATTTTAGTTAAGATATATAAGGCTGACAACAAGTACTGCCTCTTCCGACAAGTACTGCCTCTTCAAAGTTTACTGACATTAAAGCCATTAGGAGTTTTACTTAATCTCACAAAAAGTTGAAAGTTTTTAAATTTAGTAACGGATTTGAGGCCTATATTTAAGGAACCTTTAATTGATTTCATTCTAGTCTTCATTCTCTTCTCCTAGTTGCAGTAAGAAAAGCTAGCACAAAAAAAAAAAAGCTCTACAATCTCACTAACTTTCTTGTCCAATATAGGAAGAAAGCAGTAAAAGAGATTTAGTGAAAATAAATACTTCTTCTGATAAAGCAAAGTCCTCTGTAAAACTCTTGTACCTTTTTCAATGTGAACAAGATAATTCTTTTTCAAAGGACAGCACAATTTAAAAGTGACAACCAATTCTGACAAGCTTCTCCTGTCTTTTAGTAGTTCACTATTGCTCCTTGCAATTTTCTAAGCCTTGCAGGGCAAAAAAAAAAAAATAGCATTAACTTAATTTTAAAAATGCTCCCTTCAGAATAGCTAGAACAGCAAAAAACACCATTGGCATTTAATTGATGTTAATAGAAAGTTACACTGTTAATTCAGTTTACAAAACCAAGCTTCCTCCTTTGGTGGTAACCATTCTACTAAAGATACTAGCTTTCCTCCTGCCCGTGCAGGCAGAATAAGAGACTGTAACTTGAGGCCACCCAGGCTGTGGCTTGCACCTGAATATCATGTTTGCATGCATGGTCTTATGAAGGACTACAGGGAAACTGCCTAGAAAAAAACTGTCCCTCTGAGAGAAGCTCCCAAGTATAGGCTTTACTTGAAACAGTTTTTCCAACACTAGCTTGTAAGTTTTTCATAGCAAAAACCTGTAGCACTGAGATTCAACTTCATAATACTGTTGAATTTCCAGTTTTAATTATTACTGATTTCTGTAGGAAGTTGGGAACCTAGACTGAAAAGAGTCTAAACATTTGGTTGGTGTGGAACAAATAATACCATACAATGTTCTCAGATGGAAGAACTACAAAAAAATATAAATGAAACAAAAGCATACCCAAGGTCAAGTAATTCAGCATTGAGTTGATATCTTCGTCTCTAGAATGGAGGAAAAATTGGTTTAGAAAATGTTTTATTTACTCTCTTACAACAGAACACATTATTTATGTTGGAATACAACATCTTCATATTTAGAGATATAATAATTCTTCCTCTGACAAACATCTCGGGCATTAGAAAGTTGTGGCATTTGAAGATGAAGAAGTATTTAAAGCCTGCAAAGATGTGAAGGTCATTGCAGAGGGGCAGCAGGAGGTTTCCTCAGTTGTTGGGCTGCAGGTTAGACTTCAAACCCCACAGACACTATGCTGTTTTCTTGACAGTCAAAATCCAGCACTAGAGTTCTCCTAAGCCAACACACCATTTACAAAGTGGTTCAGCAAGGGAGGTTCCACTCTGAAATTCTCACTCATAATTTCTGAAAGATATCACAACTTAGTGTCAAAGTTAAGGAGGTTGCTTAGCTCACATTCTCCATGAAAAATACCTGACAGACTTACACATTAACAAGAAAGGAAGGGAAAGCGCAGATACTTAAAGGAAAGATTATACTAGTAGAAAAGATGTTCCTATGTGATATCATTAGGTCAAGTTGGGAAGTCATCTGGGTGGATGTTTTACTAGCATAAAAACTAATACCTTAATTACTCTGCAAGAAAATAAGACCAGCAAGAAAATATTACACCATTTGTAAAACATATCAACCAGAAGAAAATCGTTTTGCAAATGGACTTACCTTTTCTCTTCATTTTCTGACATGATCTTTGACAACATAAGACGAAGCAAACATCTGAGAAAAACAAGCAATGAAGAAACAAGAAAAAATTTCCAACAGTGTACTTGGTCCTAATTTTTCAGAAAACATCCCACTTCCTTCCTCATGTTATCAGCTCGTGGAACTCAAAGAATTCGAAGTGTCAAACTGGGAATGAGATTATACTTTTCCCCACCCTATTGCCTTATTTTGTATAACACTTTGTTAAATAATGTAAGTAAATAAATGTACTTTTAACAAATTCTTAGAGCAAATATTGGAATAAATACATCTGTCTCACAATATTTGTTTCTATAAACTTGATGAAATATATCAACAAGAAAACACCACTTCGTAAGAGGTGAAATATATTCTTGCAATCTCATTAGAGTCACTGTTGGTCATCTGTTCAAATCACAATGTGATCATAAAATTCATAGGAATTAATACTATTTGTATGGGAGAGACTTGGAACATCTGTATATACTGAGTTCAGGCTTGAGGTACATCTGCAGCACCAAAGACTGCTAAGTAATATTTCATCTACTGTTCTACACCTTCCTCAATGTAATAAATTATTTTTAAAAAGAAACCAAAAATAAAATCTCATTCCTTGTTAAATATATTGAATTCTTACTTTAAAGCTGCAAATAATTGCTGGCAGTCCTGTAAATGTTCAGACAAATACTCCAAAGCTTTGATAGCCACAACTTGTTGTTCATTCTGAAAAAAAAAACCACAAAACCAAACATGTTTTGTATAAACTGCACTACCACAGCTACCATCAAAAAAAATCAAAAAGCAAACCCAAAGCAAAAGCATATTCCAAAAGTCTGTGCAATCTACTAGTAGTAAAAGAAACAAAGGACTCTGTCTATACAGAATCTCCTCAGAGTGAAGAGAAAATCATCATGACAGATCATATGATTTCACATGCAAAGAACCTATGGCAAAGAACAAGACCAGCACAGGTTGGCAAGGCTTTCACACCTTACAGTGCTTTGAACAAAGCCCTAAAAGGCAACGAGAAGTCTCTTCTAATTATGCCAATGCAATCAGGCAGTTCAGACATCATCACTCAAGTGACCAATCAAGAGGTAAATAGGAGGAACAAGTGACTTTTCAGTGTTTCACAGTTGACTTATGTGTATTTTGTACACAGGTTCCCCCCAGCATGTGAAAGACAAAAACAACATAATGTTTTTCTAAGGAGAATTTTACAGAAAAACAATATGTCATTTCCAGATACCAATATTTATAACTCAGAATCCTTTATTTTCCTGAAGAAGTATTAAAAAATATATAATGAAATTAACTTCAACTTTTTACTACACAACTACAATTTGAGAGAGACCTTGGCCACATAACCATGAAATACTTGGAAATGCATGAAATACATAAATATTAAAAGTAGGTCAGATTGTAGACATTACAGTTGTCCTACTTATAGCAATAAAGCAGATTAAGATCATGTGATCTGCTCTACCTCTAAAGCAATTTGGGCAGCTAAACTGAGGATGTTAGTGCCTGTATTTTCATCCACTCTCAGCTTGTCTTCATGTTGAGATGGCTTTTCCAGTAGCTTCCCCATTTCAATAACTGCTTCCAGAGCTGAAATATACAGTGGGAAAAACTTTTTTTTTTTAATAGAAGCAACTGGAAGGTGGAAAGTTCTACTCTTTACATGAGGCTTTAGAAACAACTTATGAAATGCTGTATTTATTTTTTTTTACTATGAAAAACAAAGACAAAACCTGACCATAACAGCATTTCTCCACAATTATGCATTTCTTCCCAGAGAGGTGCCAAAAGGCTTTCCAATGTACTCTAGGGAAATAAGGATGCCATGCAAATGAAACTCTATCTCACATCCTTAATTTTGTTCTGATTAATAACTGCTTGTCATCAAAGACCAAAGACTTTCTCTAATACATTGTCTGGGCATGATTCCAAGCTCCCACATTTTGGCTTATACTAAGGTTCTGTGGCTTTTATGTTCACACTGTGCTGTGGTTCCCAGTCTATATTAAGTTAACAAATTATGCTGTCATAAAAAAAAAAAAAAAGATATATAAAGAACAAGTAATTGGCAAAGAACTCATTGGAAAATAAGCTCTGCACTTAAGACCATATTTCTCATTTTTCATTACTTGAGCTAAGATTCTCATTAAAATATGAAATGGCAGAATTCATTAAAAAAAAAAAAAAAGTGTCTGCACATATATGCTGTTCTGTAAGTCATCCCAGTAATTCATGTATTTTATGATAACTTCAGGTTCTATTTGTCCAGAGAAATTAAGAGCAGCACTAATGGTTCCATTAAGATTCCATTAGCTAGTATCTACTTTTATATATATATTGTATATACATACAAAAAAAGATTAGAAACAGTAAGTATACAATGACTGTGACCCTGGGATGCTACTACAGTTTCTGCTCATAAGAAGATTTGAGACTTCCTAGCTAGAGGCTCCATCCAGACAATGAGATATGGCAATGGACTCCACATCTTACATATTGTGTGCAAAATACAACACACTTGACAGTTTAAATCTATAGCCTGACAGTTTCAACTACTTTATAGAATTTTCTTCTAGCTACCCTCTCTTAGGTCTTTCTCAAAATGAACAGTCCAAATCTGCTTAGTATTTTCTAATATATTTGGCACTTCTGCTCCTTGTAGTGGACCCTTTATCTTTCAGTTTCTACCTTTATCAGTATCCTTCTCCACCAGTGCAATCTTATAGACACTGAATTTAGTGAAGATGCTGTTTGGATCACACCTCTCTGCTTCTTTAACTGCCTCTTTAGCCTATTCACAGAAGAGATTAAAGGAAATCAGTGCAATGACCTCTTGAAGTCAGTAATATAATTTGCAAGAGAAAAGAGCTAAAACGATACACAAAATGTTAATGCTTATGTTGTTGATATTTATATAATCACTCAAGAAGTTTGGTTTGGCAACATTTTTCTTGGCAGAGTTCATCTGTCTTGAGGAGAGGAATCTAATCTGAAAGGAAACCTGATATACTGAGGTATGGTCACAGTTTGTGGACTATTTGTCCCATTAGAATGATAGGTGACACAAGAGGCTCCCATAGCATGATAAGATGATGAACAAGATCTCTCTGCCAGACGATGCAAAATAGGCAGAGAAGGTGCCTTCTCTCAAAACAACAGAAGTAGAGTAACAAATATGTAAATTAAGTCCCAATGACATAGCTACAAAAAAAAACCAATACAAATAAATAAATCTGTATATGTATGTATCATATATACCTTGTCAACTTGTTTCAGATGAAGAAAGCAAGACGACATGTTTCTCTGCAGCTTAGCCAAGTTCTGATCTATCTGCCCAGGTGTGTAGAAGCTTACAGAATAATTGTACCAGTGAAGAGCTTCAGAATAGCTTTTTGCCTAGGAAACAAGTAAACAAAAAAAAAAAGCCACAAAAAAACCTCATACCCTCAGTTACATGATTAAGCTGCCTATTTTCCCAATTTAAAATTTAAAAAAAGTTCATAGGAAATGAAAGATTTAGATAATCACATATATTCTAGTGTAACCTTTCCTTTAGAAGGGGGTGAAAGGTTATATTCCTTAAGAGAATTGACACTTTACCTCTTTCTATTCTTTCCTTATTCTTAGGGCCATTATCAGAATACTGGATTAGATAGGTTATTTGTCTGATCCAGAAAGGACAGTCTTATGACTAAACACAAACCAGAAATACTATCTAAAAAAAATTAAAAACCTCTCTTCATGACACAATGCAACTGAAAATAAGATAAAAAGGACAGAAGTGTTTACCCCATTTACACTATGAACCTTGATGATACTATGCTGAAGATGGTACAACTACCTGAAAGGATGCTGTAGTGAGGTGGGTGTTGGTCTCTTCTCCCAGGTGACGTAGTGATAGGATGAGAGGAAATTGGCTTAAGTTGTGCCAGGGGAGGTTTAGGTTGGATATTAGGAAAAATTTATTTACTGAGAGAGTGGTGAGGCATTGGAACAGGCTGCCCAAGGGACATGGTGGAATCACCAACCCTGAAGGTGTTTAAAAAACCTCTTGATGTGGCACTTAAGGACATGGTTTAGTGGTCCTGATAATATTTAGTAGACAGTTAGACTTGACGATCTTGAAGGCCATTGCCAACTTTAACAATTCTATGGTACTCTCAACTATAGTTCCAATTTGGACAGAAAATTTTAAAATGAAGAGGAAGGAAACTATCATTAGCAAAATTCCTTCTTGACTATACAGATGAGAGGTAATAAAATAGCATGTTTTTTCTTTATATATTCAAGATATTAGCAAATATGAATGTAAGAAATACAAGAACAGAACACGAGCTCATTTCCAAATACTGAAAGAATAAGAAGGTATCTGGTTTTGAGTAACAGAACTTATACTGTGAGTATATACTCACAGTAAAAATGCATATGAACTGAGATACAATGTAACCATCCAAAGCTACTTTATGTAGGCTAAGAAAATAAAGGAATTTATGTACAAATGATAACAATTCAATATTTTTAAAGCAACAACTGATTCTCAGAGGCTATGAATTATACAATAAACAGCTCAATATAAAGAATATTTTCAGGTTTTTGTACTGTTTCCAGGACAGAAACAGAATAATGCATTGCAAAGGTTCCTTGGCTTATCAGTTCTGCCTGTAACTATTCCCATGCACAAACCTTGAGATAAGGTTACCCAAAACTTGATGTTGTAATGGAAAAACAGCACCCAGCTGGATGAAAATAAAACTAGTGCCAACTGGAACAGGGATGTTAGTTTCATCTTGCACTCTAGCCAAAAACAGACATACCAAAGGTGTCAGAAAAAGCAAATTTTCACTGATATAAATTACAATGCTATTGTTTGGTCCCAAACCTCATAATATTTGGCGGCTCTGTCCCACAGGATGATGTGCAGCCGGTTCAAGACTTCAGGCATCAGCTGTTTCCCACTATAATGACCTGAAAAGATACTGCAAATTATCACTTCACAAGAACTTTAAGAAGCACTCTGAGAAGCACCTAACAACTATCTAAGAAAGACTGTCCCCATAGCCTATAACAAAAACCACTGACACAGCAATAGTTTCAGCCAGGTCCCAGTATTTCATATCCTGCTTCTGGAACAAATAAAAGCAAAACAACAAACCAAACAAAACCCAATAAGACTCCCCAGTTACCAAACAAACAGTGGGTAAGAAAATAAATATTTTCATTCTTGAACAATGTAAATGTGGCACTTGCATCTAGTTTGATGCTATGTAAAATACAGCCTGACTTCCAGCAGATTTGACAGTCAAAAAATACTACAGTGCTACATGCACAACAGACCTGAAAAAGAAACTTGTTATTCAGCTGTTCAAACAAGGATATGCAACCTGTTTTAATACTGACAAACAAAACCACATTTGGCTGGATGGACCAAGTATTAATATTACAGAACTTCTGATAAATCATTCTAACCCCATATGTATAAATCACACACAGTCTACACTAAGAAGGAAGAATTATTATAGCAATTGAAAGTAACCCTGAAGCTTTATCATTACTATAATTCATTATGGAAGTTGAAAGTTTGCATGCAAAAGAAACATAATGAAAACCAGACACAAATAGAAAGAAAGATGAGAATAAGCAAAAAAGTAAAAATCAGAATTTAAGACTTCAGCCAACTGAATCCAGCTTTTAATAAAGAGCAGCAAATGATGGGTACACACCTATAATAATCTCTTCAATCTTTTGTTTAGCAAGCAGCTCTCTCTTGCTCTGCAACAGGAACTCAATGTGGAGCAGGGTTATTTTCCCAAGATCAGGTGAAGATGCAAATCGTTCAGTAACAGAGTTCAGAAAATAAAATCCAACTGATTCCCTATTCACATAAATGCATTTTTAAGAGGCTGCACAAGAAAAGCTGTTAATTTTCCATTCTAAATAATGACATATTCACACCTTACAGTGCATTTCACATTAATACTACTGGCACACAATGACACTGACAAAGTCAAGGTACGAATTTACTGTAGTTCATCTATTCAATAGTAACCTCCAATTAGCGCATGCTTGTTCCACAGTATTTGCAAGAGAGTTTACTCCTCATAACAAAAGAGTAAGAATTTAATGCAACAGAAGCATATACATAGGTAATCATGATGAGGCATTTAACAGTGTGAAATTTGATGCCTCCATTTATTTTGCATAACTTGTTCATCCTTACACTGTTTTTTACAAGAATGATTCTGGGACTTCAAACTCTTTCATTCTGAGAGTTAGTTAGTTAGTTAGTTAATACTGAAGAAATATTTCAGTCAGGTAATTCCAGACTAATATTTATTTATTTATTTATTTAAGATATACATTAAAACTACATAGGGAGAATCTTAATAATTCCAAAGTAAGGCTACAGAATTGCAAATTGCCACTCAGCATTATTTCACACCCTCTTCTGCTGCTGCCATAATCTGTATCACCTTGCTATATTAACAACAAGCTCTATCTCAAAACTGTTTACCTTCTTCTGTGAGTTTTTGTTTAAAATAAACCCTCATTATAAAGTAGATGTTCTTTGCTTACAAAAAACCACCTACAAAGCCCAAAGATTGTGTTCACCCCCTTAGTGACACTTTCATACTTTCCATGCTCCAGAAGCAGTTTGGCAGTATTCAAACAAAAGTCTAAAGACATCTCATGGTGCAGGAATTCTGCAACAGCTAGACAGAACACAAAGCAGTTGAGATTATTTAATCAATTTACACACCTAAATGCTCAATTTACCATTTACCTTCTACAGCTTCTTTGAACCAAAACCAAAACAAAACACCCAACTCCCCCCAAGCCCCCAAATACAGTAGACATAAAACAAAAGGAAGAATAAAACGTGTCTACTGCACTTTGACTTTCCTTTCACTGTACAATTAATGTAGTACTACAGAAAGATGACACACTCATAGCCTTGGAATTTTAGCCCTCTGTCTCTATAGACAGGAACAGCATAGGCATTTGTAGCACAAACTACATGTAGCTTGGATGGGATCAGAGAAGGAACACACAGGGACATGACTATAAGAGCTGTTAAAGGAAGCATTTAAGGCAGCTGTGAAAAAGTGCACAATACAAAATCTTAGTCAAATATCTAAAACTTAGCAGAAACTTTCAGTCAAAAGACAGAGAAGTTGCAGTACATGGACACAACAGTCTTTTCTGACAGACAGTAAGAGAAGACAGGCATCCATTCATTAATAAACTTCCCTTCAAACCTAACTGGAGTCTTAGTTCTACTAAATATAAGGATACTGTTTTGATAGGCACCAATATGGCTTCACAATTCAAACTGCAGAACAGAAGCCAACTACTGCAATGGTAAGTTCCATTGAAAGCTGGCTGAAATTCTCTAGGAGCAATATGAAGTGGAGTTTCCATTCCTGCTAGTCTGGTAGTACTGAAACCACTCAGGTCCCTATAAGAAATTCCTCATCTCATCCTACATTTATTTCTCAGAGCATTCATTAGACATCTGGAAGCCTTCTTTCCTTAAAATTTCATTATTTATGGAAATAATCTTTTTCCTGATACATTATCCTTTCTATATTAACATACCCACAAAACCTTTCTTCTCCTGAAAGTAGAAA
The DNA here is from genome assembly GCA_024605025.1 of Megaceryle maxima. Taxonomy (NCBI): domain Eukaryota; kingdom Metazoa; phylum Chordata; class Aves; order Coraciiformes; family Cerylidae; genus Megaceryle; species Megaceryle maxima. The sequence continues at coordinate 20,460 of JANHGN010018738.1, read as the reverse complement.
AATCAGTTCTCTGGAAATGACAAGTTTGAGGATTAAGAAGAAAAGAGTTTGTGCCCTAGATAAACTAAAACTCTGACAACACCAGTTTGTAACAACATACTGATCAACACTCAATGTCTTCTGGCCAAAATCTGCAAAAACACACACAGAGAAGAGCAATGTTTCACAAGCCTTTCTTCAGCCTTTTTGAGTAACCTTAGGCATATGTCTACAATAAACCATCCCTTTACATACCTTGTAATTTGACTGTCTTCCTTTTCCTAGTCTTCCCCTTTCCTTATTTCCAGCAAGTTTATTTAAATTCTCAACAAAAATAAAGTCATGCTTAATTAAAACTTATATTATCTCCTGGGTAATTCCCCTGTGAACACTGACTACTATGTCTCACACTTGAAAAACAGAATGACATTTAGCTCATAAAGCTCTAAAACACAGGAAAAAAAAATAAAATAATTTTCTTCTATCTACAACTCAGGCCATCTTCTTGGCAACAGAGTAGTATGACCTTACTATGAAGCCTATACAGAACTGTGATACCTGAGTTGATATTTTCATCTGATGCTCCACTTTTAAGAAGAATTTTAACTTTCAGAAAAAAACCTGCTGGATGCAAATTCTCCTGCACAATCAAAAAACAATGCATTACTTGAACAGCTGTTTGTAGAATACAGAACCTGTGAGAGCCCAGCACATTCATAACAAATATCAAGAAATCACATACACTCCACATTCTTCAGCTGCATTCTAATGACCAAACCAATAGGTAGGCAATTAGCAATATTTTATCCTTAAACACAATGTGCATTTTTATTATTTATTCCTGTACTGCCAAAAGACTATAAGGACAGTACAAACGAGATACACAATTCTCATTTTCTGTGGCCCATTTCCAATGCTTTTAAACAGAAGGTGAACAATACTGAATGACATAAACATTTCCTGTTTTTTTTCTGTGTGTGAATTGACTGGATTATTCTAGAATATGAGCAGAATTCAGATTAGCTCATAATAATATAACATTTGAAGCAACAATGGGAGAAAATGGGAACAATGAAGAATGTATACTACAGCTCTTATTAAAACACTGCACATTTCAGACTTTAGAATACTAACTTTCCATACCTTCACAGAATATCAAAACATACATTATCAGAAATTATGAAAAAAACACTTCCCACATAAAAAGGTTTTGCAAAAGTAAATACAATAAAATCTGTAAAGAGCTTAGGTATCTGTAGTAGCCTATTATTTGAATGACTAAAATACGCAGCCTTTTATCCTGATCTCATGAGCACATGCATCATCATCTGTCTAAAATTTTTAACAGTATGTAGAAAATTGAACTTGAGCTTTCATTTAAAACACGATTTTATACTTATAACTTGTTTTGTATGAAACAGATAATGGAAAGTTTAAAATGGTGAACCAAAGACAAATAGAATTTTTTCAAATTTAAATTACTCTAACTAACCTGAAAAGACAGAAGCACAAAATTAATTTGAGTCTTCATATAGGAAACAGAATTTGTAGAAGAGCAAGAAATCTCACTGTGGTGACTGTTTAGAGATATATGAACATTCTTCAGAGTAGTTGGTATTTTATACAGCTCATTTATCAGGTTTCAGAAGAAATATAGTTATGTTAGTAAAGTGCAATAGCTAAATTGTTTGAAATAAGACTGATGTAGGATGGCTACACAACTTTAAAAATAAAAACTGGTGCTTGCTCAAATATTTGTACAGATAAAGAGACAAGCCTCCAAAATGTAGTATGGACATATCCATTATAACCCAAATCAAGACAGAAGGTCTGATGCATAAAAAAATAACTGCTATAAAACTCAGGTGGACCACACTCTAGTTTGTTGTGTTTGTAGAGTTTTCATTAATATGTGCCAGAGAAATTTTAGTCACATCATTATCAAAGGACCTTTAGACATGAGGCAGCAAGACAGCTCTACATCCACATGCAAAGAAGTATTTCTCTATAAAAAATGCTAGAAACACCAAAACATACTTATGAGTATGAAAACTAAAGCAAAGCAAACAACCCTTCATCTGATGTCAACGGTAATGTTTCTATCATTCACACCAGTGAATAAGGTGGTCCATATTGTTGCCTTAATAAATGCTCAAGTTTCAACTATTGCACACCATAAACACAGTAACACACAACTATTACTACCTGATTTGCCAAGTTTATAGCTTTCAATGCCTTGTCAAGATAGAGGTTGCAATCCCACTCAAAATAGGCTGTAGCTAACAATCGCAGCACTTTAGCCTGGAAAGAAAAACAAACTGCAAGTTCAAATGCCATTTGAAGAGCTGAGAAAAAAACAGACACACATGAACATACATATGGATACAAAAGCCTTAAAACTTAAGGTCATGAAAAATAAAAGCAGTCTGAGTCAAAATCATGCCTTCCTGGTACCAGACAATCCAAGTGATTGATCAGTTCTGAAGTGTATCTGATCTTCAGCAATACAATTCACATAGGACATGAATCAACTGGAGTTCAGAGATGAACAGAAGGGTAGCAAGGAAAATCAGAGATCTGGAAAAACCAAGAGTGAAAGAAGAAATAGAAGGAACCAGAGGTACAAACTTCACTGACACGAGACATACATGATAATGGTCTTCAAATATATAAATGATTCTCTATAGAGGAAGAGATTAATATCTTCTCCATATCCACTCTGAGTAGTAAAAAGAGTAATAGCCTTATGAATGTGTATCAGAAATTACACAGACATAACAGATGATGGTTTGAAAGAAGGAGGAGAAGGGAAGAAGAGATGGCCTTTCAGGGTCTACTTAAGCCTCACTTTCTACAATTTAATTTCTGTGAAACAGTAGATTCAAATGTGATTTAAGGGCACCCAGCAGTGACTGAACTCTCAGGCTTTTGCTCATAGCAACTGAACTTGCAAGTTTGCCAAACTTCATAGGAAAGGAGGCCAACAAATCGCTGGACAAGCTTGGCACAGCAGAGGCAGATGATACAGTGGAGGCAGGTTAACAAAATCCTCCTGTTTGTAAACAGCAATTTCTCTGATTCTTACCTGCATTTCTTTGCCAACAGAATATTTCATGTCCATCTTCCCAATATCGTAACTCTGGCTATCAATGATAAGTGAATAATTTAGAATTAAATAAGATATTAGAAGACTAGCTGAATTTATATGTCACGTGCCACATTGCTATCCTTTCCTACTTCATAGCCAGCTAGAAACTACATAAATTGCTCAAACTAATCTCAGTACTCACTCTTACTAGAGAACAGGAAGAGTTGTCTTTCTAAATCCTCCCATTAAAAATTGTTCTCAAACACTTTCCTCAACTTGTTACAGAAGGTGGTGAAACATCTTCTATTCAAACATTTCAGTAGGCTTTATCAGTTTTAACCATAGAGGTTTGGAAGAAGCTAGTGTTCTTATTCTTACCTGACATATTATATAGTAATACACAGAAGTTATACATGACCTGGTCTCAAGATCACAGCAAATCAATACCAGGGACACAAACAGAACCTGGGAGTCATGATTCCCCATTATTTTTCTGAAATTTAAATGACAGCACAAAGGATCACCACAAAATTCCACAAAACTGTTTGATTGTGAATGCTGTGAATGAAGAACTGTTAGAAAGAAAAACAGTAACTGGGTATTTGTTTCCTAATTAATGAATTTTCGGTATAGAGAAATTTTAACCCACTAGATGGAGCTACATCTCTTTCTCTACATAATTATTTGCACTTTGCAATGGTTTATTTCCTCCTGAAATTTTGTCGCCAGGACTTGGTATTCCATTTTCCACAGGAATAAAATATAAAATCCCTAAAGCACCAGCTGTAATTCATTCTAAGCATTTCTACAAACCCTCTGACAACATATGTGACCATATCTATTTTGAATTTCATGTGTTGCCATTTATTTTCTTCTAATTAAAGGAACAAGAAGAAATAAAACCAATTTTTCTGAGCTAGGGCTATGATCTTGGCATGAAGATACTCCTCCTGATATGCTACATTTTTACTCCTTAGTAATACCACAGTATTTACTTGGATCCTACCCTCCAACTGTCCTTTTTCACCTTGATGTTTGTTATTCAACAGTCAAGGACTTGCTTTCAGTGAAGTACCTCCTTTATGAGAAATTTAAAAATTGTTCAAAACAAATTAATTTAAAAATGGTCAGTAGAATTCGTCTACTTTTTTCCAAAGTTTTCAAAACCCTTCACTGTCATCAGTGAATGGCACCTGGGACCTGCCTCTTCAAAAAAAAAAAAAAAATCAAATCTCCTTGAAAAAAGTGTTAGGGAGAGAATAGATGAAAACCATGGAAAGAAGATTTTCATTCTAATGACATGAAAATCAATGTAGAAAGCAGACATAAATGTTAGGCAACAGAGCAAGACAGTCACTAAGTATCTGCTCGGGTAATTTGGTTAAGCAAAAATCTTGTATTCTCACCTTTTTAATTAAGCTTTTTCTTTCCCTTGATCATCCCACACCTTCACACATATTTTTACATTTCAAAAGCATGATTTTATTTTGTTTGCCTTTGTACAGTACCTGAGCCAGAAGGAGCTCTGTTCATACCTCTTCCACTCATAGGTTTCCACTCCAAAATTGTAACAGAGGATTGACAAGTAACAGGTCTGCAATAAAAGATTCCTGCTTCTATAACGTTCTTGTACAAATATCATTAGATATATGGCACTCCAGTCTCAGGTCCTTTAAAATGCATTTTACTTTAAAGGTATATCCACTGTTATTACTTCTGACCTTATACAAGGGGATACTGAACACGACTCAAATGGAATAACTGTGTGGGAAAATTAACCAGTCCAGGACACAAAACCCAGCAGGGTTCTTGAAACACATGAGGTAGAATAGTTCTTCAAGAAATCATGCTGAAAGCACTAAAACTGTGTAAACAAAACAAAAAACCAAACCAAACAAACAAAAAAAAACAACAACAACCAAAAAAACCCACTTTACTTCATTTTTAAAAATGGCAAAAAAAATCACATAGTTAAGTGAAGAGGATTCTACCTCTTCAATTATAAGCTTCTTCCCAGCATGTCTCTTTGGAGTTAAAGAGGGACCATCCACATCACAAGCTTTAGGAGAAAACTCGTTTTGAATGCTTGGTTATTCAGAGCATGGTTGCTTTCTGCTTTACCAGTCAGCCTTGACGATGTCTTTTGGTAACAACTTGCCTTTCCTTTGAAATGATTTGCAGCTGTCATATGTCGTCCAAAGAACAGACAGAAAAGTCATTTTATATGCTAACAGGCTGCCAATATTTACATACATTTTGTCACTGCAGTAACTTTCTTCAATTATAAATCATGTTGTTTTCAAGTGGCTAAAAATTTCGAATCCTCAGGCAAGAATGAGAGGTAGCACATCTTGCTTCAAATTTATTACTTATCTCATCACAATCCAGAAACAAAAGCAGATTCAGTACACATGAACAAAAAAAACCTGATCACTCTCAGATGTGAAATCCTTATTTTTCATAAGCTCATTTGTGAACATTTTCTTTCCAGAACTATCCAGAAAGTTTATTGTATTAAGTTTCATTAAAAGTGTTTAGTATAGCTGTAGGCATACTGTAGCATACCCCAGCCATTTTTTTGCATGTTTGGAAAAGAAGTATTTCATAGGATAATTACAATACTATTTCAGTAAATTACTGTGTTCAGGGCAGCAAACATAACACCAAATATCATGATAAATATGGCACCTCTCTGAACAAGTGTTTGAAGCAATTCTGGCATTTCACCCTCTAAGACAAAACAATGGACACTGTTCTGACACAAGAACTACAAAAACCCCATAGTTTAGTTCAATGGGAATCCTCCATTCATAGCTATACAGCTTCATGAAGGTGAATATTAGCACTGAGAGTAATGATAGACTTGTATACCAAAAACTTAGTAACTCAGCTCTTCCCTCACCCCACTGTCTCCAGACAAATGTTAACATGGATACAAGAGAAGCAATATACCAGATCAAGATGTAAAATGCAGCTGGTTCTCTAGAAGAGTAGGTGGCATATTTGATTTAGAAATCTTTGCCTTGCTTGTTAATTTGTCTTCTCTTACTCTTTAGACAGAGTTTATCATTCTATTTTAAATTATAAACTATGAGAAACATGAAAAAAATGAACTTTGAAGAAAAAAAACCTGCTGTTTTAATCCAAAATTCTTTGTAAGAATATCTCAAAGAAGCAACCAACCACAGAAACACAGTTCAGAGTACTTTTCAAAGTGTTACATGGCATATGTCATTCTTTAATATACAGAGAGGAAAGCAAATTTTCAAAGTTTGGAATGATAAAGAACAGATGATTTCACTTACCTCTTCTGGTAATTTCATCAACATATCTCTGCAGCGCTGCACACACATCATTGCTTTCTGAAAATCCCCTTGAGCAACTGCCTAAGAAAACAATAAAGCATAGTAACAAACTATTAGTGAGCAACTTGTCTTTAAAATGCATGACAAGACTGATTTCACCTTTGGTTAGGTATTTGTCCTTACAGTGCTTACAATAATTTGTATATTTATATATATTGTCAGCTGATAAAGACATGCAGAAAAAAAACCTGAAGTCCTTGGGTAGTGTGAAAAGGCCAGATGCATGGGACAAGTTCACTCAGTTGTTAAGATGATACAACAGTTCAGCAAATCTTGAACCACGTCTCCAATAATTTAAGGTTCCCTTTTCTCTAAATTACGTACTTTTGATTATTCTAATTTGTGTTGTTGATTCCCTATAAAACTTTTAGCACTTTTTCAGAATTCTCTCATACTGCACAATGCTTGTTTTCTATTTTTTTGTTGGTTTTTTTGTTGTTGTTGTTGGTTTGGTTTTTGTTGTTGTTGTTGTTGTTTTTTAAATTATCATCATGATTACATTGTATGAAGCCAGAGGTTGAAACCTGAAAGAAAGTATCAAATATCATGGCACTCACTATTTCCAGATCCTTTAATTTTATACTGATTCTTCCACTGATTAAAGCCTTTCTCTACATATGGAAAGCAGCATGTATGAGGTCACGGAAGAGAGGGCATTCACATATAGAAAGACCTCTGTCTGATGGCATATAATATTAATAGCTCTGATGATGTTCATGAGTTTGCCGAGCCATGAAAGTTGCAAGTTACAAAGATTTTGCACATGTGGCTTCTAATAACTACTTTTTAGATACAAACCTGGGCTACTTGCAGCCATGATGAGTACTACATTTGTATCCTTTCAGTCTAGCTGCAAATACTAGCACAGTATAATGAGCATTCCAGAGTGACTGATCTTGCTCTGTACATGTTACATGAACAATGTTTGGGAGACCCTGGCTGTATACCTGTCCTATCCCCCTTCTTCAGCCAAAACCAGGTCACCGTTGGAAATAACACCTTTATGATTCAGAAAGGCAGCTGTTTTGCTTTATGAACAGCCATGCTAGCCAAATCATAGAGCAACAAATCTGATCTAGAAGATATAAACACCACAGCAGAAATTACTGCAATAGATTAGGCAAATTAAAAAAATTAAATGATTGCAACACTGAATGCAAACACAAGATCTGCTATCTTACATGTACATGAAGGAAATATATCCCTCAGCAATTCTTCAATTCCAAGCACTCATACATCAAATAACTTTCCACTATACCCCCAGTGACTTATGAGAAAACTGGGAAGAACACGTACTGATTCAGCCTGATAAGAAAGTATTTTGAAGAGGTTCCTCTCCACATCAGCTTTGTGAACATGAACATCTGCTTCACCATCACTCCCCTTAAGTAACTTCGCATACAGCTTTTCTACACTCTGGAAAAGAAATTGTAGGCGTCACCCATGGAATTTACAAATAGGCATGTTTATAAGAAATTAAAAATGGAGAAGAACCTACACTCATGGCAATCTCTAGAAATCCATCAGCAAGATCAGCTTTTCCAATATCTATCCATCCTTTCCCAGTTTTCATAGACATCTGAAGGAGAAAATGGTAAGTGCACTTTTAGATCTCATCTCATTGATGCACATATCTAACACAGGAGAGGGGTATTTCAGCTCTTCAGTTTTTGACAAATGCCTCTCAGGTCTGCATGAAGTCCTTCACACTTAAATGCAGCGTAAGACTTATGATCCCCTACTAAACAATATTATAAGATATGCTGCTCATATAACATATTCTTATATGACAAAGATATGATGCTAACTGCACTGCCCAAAAACTCCTAACTGCACTTGCTCAGCAAGGTATTCATGTGATAATGCAGGTCCCTTTTCAAGCATGCATATTCCCCACAACTACAGGCATATTTTGCTCCCTTTCCAAAGCAACTGCAACAGAGTTTGAAAGTTTCCCTTGGTAATCAACAGTACTTCATAGCTTACCAAAATCTGTCTTCGAATAGTTTCCTCTGGCGGATCACTGCCTTCACAAAGGCACACCAGTCTGCAAGCAACAAAGCGCACTGCAGGAAAACAATGCAGACATTCTCCTTTTCTTTTTTTTCCTCTTACAAAGTCAGGCCCTGCCATATCTGAAAGACTGATTGGCATTTTAAACTACAAGAGATAAATATCTGAAAGGTTCAGGAGTCAAACCAGCCTGAATTTTAGCCAAGATGCTTAAAACTGCTTTTTAGTCAGTAAGGGAAAAAAAAAAAAAAAAAGAAAAAAAAAAATATTCTCATCAAAATACCTATTAAGCACTTTAGAGAGATTAAGTTAAATACATGGTATTCCAAGACTTAATTACATTGCAGGTGCTTACAGTAACATGCCTTAAGAGCTTCAAAACAGCCGTTGGCAAAATAGAGAATTTATAATCTTTATGTTTTCAAACTAAAAAGCAAAAATATATTCAGCCCTTCCTTATATGTCAGGTATGAAAAAGACACCACTTAAGTATTTAAAATACCCTCTCCCTGGCCCTTTGGCTGCAATACAAGATCTGAGAACATTACACTCTACAATTACTACTTATTCTGTGTAAGCTTACCCTTTTCCCTTTACCTGATGTAATTTATATAATGCAGATTACACATAATTTTAATTATAATCCCTCAAGACAAAAAATATAGGCCAGATGTTACAGTCCTGTATAACCACATAAAAAAAAGTTGAGGGAAAAGACCAAAAGCTCACTTCTGCTTTCCCCCAGCTCTGCTCTTGGCTTCAAGCAAACCCACCATCTATGTACCCAGCTAAAGCAGGGAAGTAAAAAGAGGATTTAGAGTTTTTCTGTATGTAAGCATTGAAAAGATAGTTACATTAAAGAAACATTCTTACTGGATATAAATTAAGTGACCAACAGTCTAAAATTTACATCTATGTTATTCCCATACATTTTCAGATTAAAACTATAGCATTAAAAGGCAAATTATAGCCTTTTTGGTCATACCAACTCTACTGACGCTCTGGCACAGAAAGAGGAAGGAATAAGAATACCTATACTGACTATGTTACACGGACATCACTATTACACCAGGATGTTCCTTCCTGAACTGTTTATGCAAGCCCCACTCTACACCCTACCTGCAAAAATTCAAGCAAATCTACAGCACCACATACATGCCTGTCAGCTGTTTTTCTTTTTTGTTTCTGTTCTTTTTGTTATTCCTACAACACACAAAACACATTTAGGAAGGCATAGAATACATACGTACATTTAGCTCTTTGCTCATCATTGACAACAGAACCCATGTGTTTGGTCACAACCCAGTTCCAAAGGCTTATTGCACTCTCTTCAACCTGAGTAGGAGAATTCCATTAGATTTAATTTTGTCCTGGATTTGAGTCACATTAAAATTTACCACTGGAAAAGGAACCATCTTTCATGTGTATCACAGTAATGAGCTGTCCACATGTTGGTGCAATTTCCTTTTACGCTGGAGTCAAAGGCGTGAGTTTTTCATTAAACTGTTACATGATCCTATACGGAGATCTGCGATAGTGACATGAACACAGGCAAGCTGAATGGATCACATAGCATTTCTGCAGCTAAAAGTAAGGACCCTTCTTTTCTATGGAGCCAACTTTTCAGAAGAATTATAAGCAGCTAGCAGGAAGCAGATACTCTTTTCATTTATTTAGTAAGATATATTCAGTTTATAAAGCACTATTTCAGAACTTCTAAAACACGAGAGCATTTCTAAAATGAAGCAAGGTAAGAAAGAACATGACTGTGTAAATTCAAGGCTGAGAGGACCTGAAACTAAAAAGAACTAATCATATGACCGATAGCTCATATACATCACATCATCTGTCAGCTCCAATTTGAAATACGCATAATATAAACTCTGTAAGTGAAGGGGGAACTTCAGAAACATATGAATATGTCCCTAACCAAATCCCACTGTCCTAACACGTGTTCCTATCAAGTCCTTTTCCAACCTTGGGAAAACATGACCTCAACTATCCATCTGGGATGAAGTTTTCTTATGAATATTCATAGATACAAAATTTATGCAATAGCACATCACTATGTCCAAAATACAACAGACTCACTGGCAGCTTTCAGAAGACATTATGTACATTTTAAACAGATGATGAAAAATTTGAAGAGATTATAAAAGAGCTGTAAGAATTGTATCAGGTTTGAAACCATTTCTAAGGCAAAAGAGATGAAGCTTTGTTAATCAAAAGAAAACTAAGTAGTTTTATTATTTAAATACCTGCATTGGAAAAGTTCTGATATCAGCAAACAAAGAACAAAGACTACTAACTATATAAGCTTGTTAAAAAGATAATGCTGTCCTACATAAAGGCGATAAGCTCCTTTAACAACCCACCTTGAAGGATTGAAATTTCCATTACTTGAAATCCTAGTTTCCATAGCAGATCATGCCTACAAATACACTCCTGCCTTGCTAGGAGACATGTTATGGCCCCTTTTATTGAAGAGATCAGATTAAAAATTATTTATTTCTCCCTTCTTTAAAAATAATTTAGGCCAACTGACTCAGGAAAAACTGAAGGATATTGGTCTTATGCTCCTGTATTTCTTTACAGACTGCACTAAGCATACTTTCTGTGGTGCACTTGCTATCCTATCTTGCTCCTTGTCACAAATTTAGGACTTTCAAAGTAATAATAGATTATAATCTAATAATTATTAGATTAATTAATTATTAGATGGTAATATAACTATTATCTAATTATTATCTGATTATCTATTTATCTGATTATAATCACTAGGAGTTAAATTTCTCTTCAAAATGTAGTTTTGGAGGAGAAGGTTGGACTGTATCTTAGCTGGTCTTGTTTTCATTCCAAATTCCTGTATGACTCTTCAGACTTTTATTTCAAAAAGGCCTTTTAAAGTAGCATTTACTCCTTTGTAAATACTCCTCTAAAAGAAACAAATGGGGAAGAAAAACAAACTATAAAAGTGAATTAGGTTGTTTATAATGTATGAAAAGGAGTATTTCCCACTCTAATATTTAATGTACTGGGTTTACAAGTTTAAATGACATGCTTGCTGATTTTCTTCCTCAATTATCTGTTATCATTATCGAAACCCACATACAGGATGGAGTCTTCTCCTTGGACCCAGTACTAAACTTGTAATCTGTTAGTGCTCAATGGTTGCACTTTTACTTGAAATTACAATTAAATACTACTAGAAAATTGAATCTTAACAGCACTAACTTTTCCAATTATGATGAACATTTTTACATTTAGGGTCAACATCTTTTACACTAGCCTTTTAAATACAACATTTTCCACTTTATTTTGGACTTGTGTGCTATTGGGTTAAAAGATGAAAAAATAAACTGTTTTGTTCACATTCCAACAACGCTGGAGTTAATCGTTTAGCTTCACCACAAAATATAAGAAGCAAGAGCACATCCTCAGATGCAGAGATCGCAGCCACCAACCTGGGTGAGCAGGCCTATGTGGTGCGAAGCACATGAAACGCTTGTTTTCTCAAGCACACCGCAGAGGTACAACTGGCTGGGAGGCCGCGAGTCTACCTCGGCCGCACCAGCATCCTCCTCAAAGATGTTCCCCGCCGCCTGAAAGAGCTCCTCCGTGAGGGAGGCGATGCGGGACGGAGCTTCCTCCCTCAGCAGTTCCCGCACCAGCCCTATTAAGACAAGACGCGAAGAGAGCGTTAGACAAAGCTCAACAGCCGGCGACTCCCAGATGCTTATCGGGACGCGAGCCCTCGCCTTGCGGCAGGAAGTACCATCCACTGCCGCCAACCACACTCCCGCCATGGCCACAGTCTCCCCAGAGGACCGCCCACACTCTGCAAAGACACCGGACGGGAGGGAAAGACGGCGCTACGCACGCGCACCCCGTTCCCTGCGCGCGCCGCCGCGGAGCGTACCAGACCCGGCGCTACAGTCACGCCGAACCGAGCTCTCCCGGAGACTCCGCACGCCGATTGGCTGTCTGGCGCTATCGCCCCGCCTCTCCTCCCCGAGCGACAGAGACTGGGACCAATCGGCCGGCGCGGCGTGTCGGTTCACCCGCTTGCCGTCCGGTGAGCGCCGCGGTGGTTCTGGAAGGATCTTAGGAGCAGGTTTCGGTCGGTTGTAAGAGAGATGTCGGGGCTGCTCCACACTACGCTTAGCGGTCTCAACAGCGACTCCTACTGCGAGATCAGCCAGTACCGTGACCAGCACTTCCGGGTGCGCCCAGCGGCCATTCCTGAGGCGCGGGGATGGGGGCGGCAGGGCCCGAGGCAGTGGCGGCCGGCCGGGGCGGAGGGGGACGGGTCGAGCAGCGCCTGAGCAGAAGAGCTGTTGCTGGGGCGAGGCCGTGCGAGGAGACGGCGAGCGGGAGGGCACTGCATTTACGGGGCGTCGGGAAGTGCCTGCCGCTGAGAGCGGGGTGGCAGGCGTACTCACCCTGCTGCGTGCTCCCCTCTTCCCTCAGGGTAGTAGACAACTGCAGGAGAAATCCCTGAAAATTTCCTCTACGCTGTATGTTGGCAACTTGTCCTTCTACACAACCGAGGAGCAGATCCAGGAGCTCTTCTCCAAGTGTGGAGATGTCAAGAGGATTGTCATGGGGCTGGACAAGATCAAGAAAACCCCCTGTGGTTTCTGCTTTGTCGAGTATCCTTTCTGGTTTCCTGCTATTGTCAACCTGTGCGTGTTTGCTACCTTTAGTTCCTCTCTGTACAGCAAGCTTAGCTGTACTACTGTAGAAAACCTGAAAAGGAGCGATAGTCAAGTGCTTTCTGTCAGGCACTTCCCTTTAACCTCGTTGCTTCAAACCACCACCTTGAATGAGAGACAGACTGTACAGCCATGCCCTAGGTGAAAAGTGCTACCACTGCTGTGGCAGAGAGCTCCTTTGGTTTGTTAAGTTTTTAATGATTTTAGGGCCAAAAGGAGAACTGTTACCATGAGCTCTTGCCTGGTTGGAGTACATGTTCACTTTCTCACCTTGACTTTGCATCTGAATGAAGTAGCCATGAATAAGCCATGGCTGTGTTCCCAAGCACAGGGTACACGCTTGTACAAGTTGCATTGTGAGCTGTCTTTGCAAAACTCTTCTGTGAGGGCTGCCCCTCTTGTTCAAATCCAGTCATGTTTCACATGGTACATAAAGGCATATTACAGATTTCTTGCCCTTAGCAAGGCTTTAATGTGTTTGTTTCATCTATTCGGGAACTATGTGATCCAAAGCTACTTATTGTCTGTGCAGGTGCTAACATTAAAGTTCAAAATCCTTTCTGAGTGAGAGCTGGTTTTAGCTTGGATTTTATATGACCACATTTCTCGATCCCATAGAAAAGAGCAGAAAGAGTAGAAGAGGCTAGAAGGCAGGGGTTTCTGCATTTCAAATACAATAGTTCTCTTTTTTTTTAATTGTACTTAACAAAATAGCACACTTAATTCTCCTTATAGTATGCTTCAGATACTACACAAGAGCAGATGCTGAACATGCAATGCGATTTATCAATGGCACACGACTAGATGACCGCATTATTCGAACTGACTGGGATGCAGGGTTTAAGGAGGGGCGACAGTATGGAAGAGGAAAGACTGGAGGACAGGTAAAGGCAGTATCTGTTCATACCTTGAATTTGATTCCCCTTTGCTAGTTTTGTCTTGCGCAGAGCAATGTGTAGACTGTAAAGAATCACTAATGAACTTTAGCCACTCCCAGATTGTTTTGGTAACCGATGCCTGATTTTAAAAGATAGATATAGAACTTCAGGCCATTTCTGTATGACTCCAAACTTCCTGCAGTGCAAGTAGAATGATCCCTAATCCAAGCTAGTATCTTTTATATGATGCAGAATTTGAATGGAAGGGGACAGCATAGCTGCTAGACCAATCTAATAGTGCAGCAGTTTGCCCCAGTGTGAAGGTGAGGTTTTTCAAGCCCACCTTTGCAGATTTCTAGGGTGGAGGGGAGATGATATTCTGGGGGCTAAGCCTGGCAGTTGAGACCGTAAAATTAAATTAAAATACTTGGAGGTCTTTCTTTCTTGTCTAAAAAGACCTCAACCATTGGCTATATTCTCACAGAATCATTTAGGTTGGAAAAGACCTTTAAGATCAGGTTCAACCATTAACCTAATTCTACCAAGTTCACTGCTAAACCATGTCCCTAAGCACCATATCTATGTGACTTTTAAATCCCCTCAGTGATGGGGCCTCCACCACCTCCTTGGGCAGCCTGTTTTAGTCTTTGATAACCCTTTCAGTGAAGAAATGTTTCTTAATATCCAACTAAACCTCCCTTGGTGCAACCTGAGGCCATTTCCTCTTATCCTATCATTTTTTACTTGGGAGAAGATACCAACACCCACCTCTGCACAACCCCCTTTTGGGTAGTTGTAGAGAGCAATGGGGTCTCCCCTCGGCCTCCATTTCTTCAGACTAAGTAGCCCCAGTTGCCTCAGCCACTCCTCATTAGTCTTGTGCGCTAGACCCTTCACCAGCTTCATTGCCCTTCTCTGGACCCCCTCCAACACCTCAGTGTATTTCTTGTATTGAAATGCCCAAAACTGAACACAGTACTCGAGCTGTGGCCTCACCAGTTTTGAGTACAGGGAGATGATCGCTTCCCTATTCCTGCTTGCCAGACCAGTGCTGATACAAGCCAGGATGCCATTAGCTTTCTTGGCCACCTAGGCACACTGCTGGCTCATGTTCAGCTGGTTGTCCACCAGCACCCCCAGGTCCCCATGCAGCTTTCCATCCACTCTTCCCCAAGCCTGTAGAATTGCAGGGGGTTGTTTTGTCCCAAGTGCAGGACCTGATATTTGGCCTTGCTGAAGCTTTTATAGTGGGCCTCTGTCCCTCAATCAAGCCTATCCAGGTCCCTCTGTAGAGCCTTTCTACCTTCAAGCAGATCAACACTTCCATCCAACTTGGTGTCATCTGCAAACTTACTGAGGGTGCACTTTTATCTCCTTATCATTTGTCCTTTTCACCACCATTACCACCTTTTTGGTGGATTATTTGAAGAGATTTCAAACGAGTCAAAGCGCTTGTAACCCAAACTTCAGTTCCCCACCAAGGGGGCTAGGAGGGGATGATGATTCTGAAGTCTAGCAGGAGACAGGCAGTGCAAGGTACTAATATCTGTTACTGCTGTGTCCCAGGTGCGAGATGAGTACCGGACAGACTACGATGTGGGAAGAGGTGGCTTTGGCAAGATCATTCAGATGCAGAAGGCAAATCATCAACCTGCAATCTATTAATTGTCTCGTAGGTCCTAGCTCACAGAGGGCTCTATCCTTCCAGAGCTAGTCCTGTTCTCACATTTTGGATTGGGGTAGGGAGTGAGATCCAAGTTCCGGCAAAATGTCATCCTTCTTAGGCTGTGGATATACATGTATTGATTCCCTCTTTCTTCTGGGCTAGAGGATGTACTGTACTGATACAGGGCAACAAGGGAAAAAAAGATGGACAGCTCTGCAGGATTCCGGGTAAGAAGAAAAACAACATGTCACACACCTCGTGCTATGACATACTCTTCTTGTTGCAGCTAAGCAGGTGGCTTCTTCCAAGCTGCAGCTGCTGCTCTGGTTACTCTCAAATGGAACTTCTTAAAAGCTCACCACCATCAGAGCCCTCCAGGTGCCTGGGCACCTTGTGGGGATGCACAGGAGATTCAGTTTTCTAATCTACAACCTCATCTGCTTACAAAACAATATCGCTGTTTGGATGAGAGAAGTGAAACAAGGTCTTACCCACTTGTAGGTGTTTGTCTGCATGTCTAGCCCTTGGATTGGTCAGAGCCTTCAGAGCATTTCTCTTTATGATGCCCCCAGTGCTGCAAGGCTTTTCAGATCCTTACTGTTTGGCATGATTTTGTTAAAAGTTTCTTTTTTTTTTTTTAATAAACAGTCATACTGGGTCTGTCTGACATGGAGTTAATTTCCCCCTAGTAGCCCTCATAGTGCTGTGCTTTGTATTGGGAGATAGAAAGGTGTTGATAACACACCAGTATTTTGGCTACTGCTGAAGCTGTGCCCCCACAGCATCAAGGCTGTCTCTCCAAAGTTTATCCCCCTCATGCAGTAGGCTGGGGGTGGGCAAGATCTTCAGAAGGGACAGAGCCAGGACAACTGACTCAAAGGGACCAAAGGGATATTCCATACCATATGACATGTGCTCAGCAATAGAAACATAAGAGAAAAGAGCAGGGCTGGGGAGGTATTCATTATGACATTTGTCTTCCGGAGAAACTGTTACAAGTACTGAAGCCCTACTTCCCAGGAAGTGGCTGGACATCACCTGCTGATGGGAAGTATGGAATAAATCTGTTCATTTCCTTTGCTTCCATGGATGGCCTTGGTTTTGGTTTATGAAGCCTCCAAGTTCTTTTCCATCTTATTTTCAACCCCTTCTGCTGACGAGGGGAGTGATAGAATGGCTTGGTAGGCACCTGGCATCCAGCCAAAATCAACCTGCTTGGCCCTCAAGGTAGGGCACAAGACAATGGCAGTTTTGTATTAAGCATGCTATAGCAGTTATTAAGTAGCAAGCTTCTGCATGGGTCATGGAGTTTGTTTGCTGCACTGTCTATCTCTTTATTTTGCTGAGCTTGGGAGCTTGTTAATACAAACAATGGCTATGTGCTTTTCCCTGGAATTGACAGCCTTGTTGTGCTGGAGGAGCTATCTTGTGGAGAGGGTGGGGAAATACATCTCCCTCTTCCTACCTGGGACTGATGTGGATGGTTTTATGCAGGCTCCTGAGGTCCTTGTTAACCTAAGCTGGTTAATACTACTAAATAACACTGTTGGCATAATCTGGAGTTTGTGGAATCTGGTGTTGTCCTGGTGTAAGAGAAGACAACTGGGTGAGGTGATACTGAAATGTGCCCTGAGGTGGTCAGTCCCTGAGTGGCAGGATGTGTGGAAGGATTTGGGCAGTTGCCTAGGATGGTTATCATCTCCCTTAACCTGGGACTTTATACCTAAAAAGGGAAGTAATGCCGGCAAACTGACATACCTGATAGAAGGGGGCCTTTCCTACCCCAGTGAGAACCAGCAGCTTTTAGCAGACCAAGCACCAGTTCAGTACTATCAGAGGACAGTGGTTAAGGCAGGAACCCAAGCTACCTCTGAGAATACCTTGACTGAGAATGAGGTGCGAACTACATCTGAGGACATGATACTAGAGATAGCAACCCAAAAAACAACTACAATTGCCCCAGTTGTGAAAAAGAAACAGTGGACAAGAAGGTCAGTGGGTCCATATCATCAATGAGTAAGGGAGAAGAGGAAGGTTTTGATCAAGAAACGGGGCTTTCAGCAAAGAAACTGGAGGAATGAATAAGAGAATTCAGACAAGAAGCAGAAACTAACCTGTCTCTGACCTCATCAGAACTTCAAGACATGTGGAAAGATTACAGCTGCCAGCCAGGTGAGTGGATTGCTGTCTGGCTGCTCCAATGCTTGGATAACAGGGCTGACAGCAATTGGAAGGTAGGGAATCCCAACAGTTGTGATGACTTGCTAAAACCAGGGAATTGAGAGAGGAGTTGGAAAAGAGACAGCAGTTTGCAGTGTCCTTTCAAGTGTAAGGGCAAGATACACATTCAAGGAAGATCTTGTGAACTCCCCAGGGAAGTGGACTGCAGCAGATGAAGGCATCCAGTACCTGAGAGAATTAACAGTGCTGGAAGTCATCTGTAGTGACCTATACAATGATTAGATGTCCACATATCCAGAGGATGTCCTGTGCACACAAGCCATGTGGAAGAAGGCGATTCTAAGTGCCCCAGTGTCATACTCTTAATAGCTTGGTACTGATGTTTCACCCAGATATGGATGTAGAGAGTCTTCTGGGCTCCAAAACTTTGAAGAAAATCTCTCCCTCTTCATGTCTACAGGCCAGTGCCTTGTCTGTTAGGGGCACCTCAAGTAGTCAGTCTACTTCTGCCCTGGTCAGATGGAAAGGGAACCCCAAACACACGTCACATGGTGCACTCTGGTTCCTTGTGTGTGACCAGGCAGAGACCATGAGGAAGTGCAGTGGTGAGCCCACCTTTAAACCAGCTGTTAAAAAAGGGCCACCCAAGAAGGCTGTCAGCTCTGTTTCTGTAGAGACACAAGGTGGCAATCAGTGATCTCTCAGATGCAGAAGGACTGAGATCATCTCCTTTGATCCTAATGAGGGGACTTCTGGTCTGGGACTGGAAGGTCAGACAGTGAATACTCGGTCCACTAACAGGAATAGAGGGTCCCTGCCTTCATACAGTAAGAGGAAAGGGATGACGTGGTATACTGGACTGTGTGGATTCGATGCTCGGCACAACAGACCCACAGCAGTATAAGGCTTTGGTAGACAGTGACGCACAGTGTATCCTGGTGCCGTCAGGGTATAGGGGCACAGAACCCATCTGGATCTTTGGAGTGACAGGAGGATGCCAAGAATTGTCTGTATTGGAGGCTGCAGTGAGCTTAAAAAGTGACAAAACCATCCCAATTGTGACCAGCTTAGAGGCCCCTTGTATCCTTGGTGCAGACTACCAGGAGAGGGTGTTTCAAGTACCCAAAAGGCTACCAATGGGCTTTTGGTGTGGCCACCATGAATACAGAGATCAAACAGCTGCCTACCTTGCCTGACCTCTTGAAAAATCCCTTTTTTGTGGGATTGCAGCAAGTTAAGGAACAGCAAGTGGAAGTTGCTACCAGGATGATGCACTAACGGCAATATTGCACAAACTAAGACTCCCCCTGGCTCCCTTCCATGAGCTGCATCATGAATTGAAGGGCCAATGAGTGACCGGCAAGATTCACTCACCTTTAATAGTCCCATATCACCAGTGCAAAAGTCTGACAGAGAGTGGAAGTTAACGGTAGACTGTCGTGGCCTGAATGAGCTCATGCTACTGAGAGCTGTTGTACCAGGCATCTTAGACGTCCAGTATGAACTGGAGTCAAAGGCAGCCAAGAGGTATGCTACAACTGACATTGCCAATGTGGTTTGGGTTCTTTTTTTCAATTTATTTGTCTGCAGAATGCAGGCCGCAGTTTGCTTTCACATGGAAGGGTGTTCAGTACACCTGAAACAGACTGCCCTAGGGTGGGAGACACAGCCTTACCATTTGTCATGGACTAATCAAAACTGCATTGAGAAAGAGTGATGTCCCTGAACATCTAGAATACATAGATGGCATTATCATGTGGGTCAACAAGGCAGAAGTGTTTGAGGAGGGAAAAAGAGTAATTCTTGTTCTTCTGAAACTGAAGCTGGTTTTGCTATAGAAAGAAGAAAGGTCAAGGGACCTGCACAGGAGATTCACTTCTTGAGGATAATATGGCAAGATGGACATCATCATTTCCCTACAGATGTGATCAAAAAGATGGCAACTATGTCTCCACTGGCTAACTAGAAGAAAACACTAGCTTTGATAGGTAATATGGGGTTCTGGAGAATGCATATTCCAGGTTATAGTCAATTTTTGAGCCCCCTCTATCAAATAACCCAAAAGAAGAACTATTTTGAGAGGAGCTTTGAGTAACAACAAACCCTTGAACATACCAAACAGGAGATAGCTCATGTGGTAGCTCTTGGGCCTGTCAGAACAGGACCAGCTGTGCAAAATGTATTCTATGCTGCAGCTGGGGAGCATGGTCTTATCTGGAGCCTCTAGCAGGAAACATCAGGAGGAATCTGAGGATTTGGAGGTGGGGTTGTCAAGGATCAGAAGCCAAATACACCCTGACTGAAAAGGAGATACTAGTAGCATATGAAGGGGGTTTGAGCTACTTTGGAAGTTGTTGGTAAAGAAGCATATCTACTTTTGACAGTGCAATTGCCCATGCTACACTAGATGTTCAAAGGAAACATCCTTTCTAGACATCATAAAACCAGTGCTACATGGAGTAAGTGGATCATGTTGATCACACAATGAGCCCAACTGGGTGTCACGGTTTAGGGTCAGGGCAGCCCCTTAGACCTAACAGACGCTCTCTATTAACCCCCCTCCCTCCCCAAAGGG
>JANHGN010018737.1:5168-39565 GCA_024605025.1 Megaceryle maxima | reverse complement strand
TGGGGGGAGAAGAGGGAAAAACAAACAAAAACAAAACAAACCAAAAAAAAAACAAACAAACAAAAAAAAAAAAAACAAAAAAAAAAAAACAAAACAAAAAAAAAAAAACCCACAAACCAAAAAACACCAAACACCAACTTATCAAAACCTTACATCTACACAGAACATCCCTGAGGAACTTCCACGTAGCTTACACATTTTTTCTCTTCCCCCTAACTTTACACAAACACTCCCCATCATCGACAAGGCTTCGGAGGCCTGCAAACCCCAGCTGTTCTACAGCCAGACCCAAGCACAACCAGGTTAACATCTACCTACTCCTAAAAAAACCTATGCCGCTGGAAGAAAGCAATGGCGGGACGGCCCCAGCCCCTGAGAAAAGGCGTGACTGAGGGCTGAGGGCCGGCGGGAGCACGGCTGCCGCAGAGGCCCGCCGACACAGGCTCCCACGACGGCAAAGGCCTAGCAGCCGTTGACCCGGCCTAAGCTGCAGCCAAGGAGCATCCGCACCTTATGGGATGTGCCCATAAGGTGCCACCGTCGGAGGTGGCGCAGCGGGGCTTGCTGCGCAGCTAAGCCCGGCTGCCACCGTCGAGGGCCCGGACGCGGCGGGGCAGTGAGAGCGGGGCGAGCCGCCCAAGGGGGCCGGGGGTCAGCCAGGGGGAGCAGCTCCTCACAGCGCCAACCGCGCCTCGGCCACCGCCCCGCGGCCTGGTCACCCCCCCACACACACCCTGCAGGGCCGCCTCGCCCCACCGCAGCCGCAGGGAGGAGGTAGGGCCTCCCGCGCAGGGCCGCCTCCCCTTACAGGCCGCCCGCGGGACCGTTACCGGCGGTCCGCGTGCCCGGCTGTTCCGCTCCCGCCGATGCCGCAGCTCGGCCCCGCCCCCTCAGCCGCGCGCGCCCCTGCTGCTTGTTTTTGTTTTCTTTCCCCCAGCGACACGGCCCCCAGCGGCGCCGCGGATTGGCTGGTTCCCGCCTGCCGCCGCAGCCAATCGGCAGGCGGGGATGCCGATGGGTGGGGTCAGCTCTCAGGAAAAGGAAAGGGGGGGCAGGCACAGAGAAACCATCTCAGTGGGGACAGTGAGGGAGAGGCGGAGCGGGAAGGGGGGGACCGTCGGTTGGGCCCCGTCGCCTTGTGCGGCGGTTTGCGGGCCGCGGACCGGCCGTCTGCGCACAGCGATCAGCACCGCGGTCACGGAGCCGTTAAAGGAAACACCTCGATGATGCGTGAGGGAGTGCGAGAGACTCCTTCGTGCACCACTGCCCAGGCTCCCTTCGGCCTAAACCCTGCCGCCCCTCCGGCGCGTACCGATCCTCTCGGGATGTCACGCCTGGTGGTTAAAACGAAGCTGAAGGTGTTTAAAGTCATGCTAGGTGTGTAGGCTCATGATGAGGTGTCCTTTGGAGCTATAGCACACGCACCAGACCAGCCACTTCCATTTCCCTGTCTAACGTACCCTGCTCTGCTCTTAAGATGACACCAAGTCATCATCGCCTCGCTTCAGGGGGATCACTAGCGTTAATCAGCAACACCTTTGACAGGTTTTAGGTTGGATTTGACACGGCAAACCCCTGCATGTGGGGAAGGGTTGTACCCAGAGACTATGGGGGGAGGGTTGGCAGGTCCGGTGACAGATCCTGACCGGGCAAGAGCCCTACGTGCACTGAGAGCACAGGCAGCCGTGGAAGCCTTGACAGCTCTACCTGGCTTCTCTTCACCAGCATATCTTCATCCTTTAATTAGTTTTTGTTTTTGTTTTCTGAAGCAAAAACATCAGAAAAATAATTTATTACCTCTTTGTGTTGCTCTCAGCTAACATGGGGATTTCGGACCTCTTGCTCCCTCCACATAAGACCCCTCTACCTTCTCTTCGGCGTGGGTGTTGCGGGACAGGGGTTTAGGCAGGGGGACTGCGAAACACCGCAACTGCCCCAGACTTGGCAGACAGGATTCCTACTGTTCAAGCAATCCCACGGGTAAACAGTGCTGCAGCCACCTTCTCAGCTGCTGAAGCTCTGTAACACAGTGCAGGTTTAGGATTGACAGCTAAACCATGCATACCCATCCACAACCTTCCAAACTTTCTACCTTATTTTAGTTTACTTTTACCCTCTTTATTCTATACGCACTGCCTGAGGCCAGACACCTAATTAGAGTCTCCTTCCATTGTCATGTATTTTGCCTCCATTCACAGTCTCTCCTAAAAGCTCAGGTAACCCTTTGTTTTCTCGCTGTCATTTGTCACTCTGATGAGTCCAAGCAATACCAGTCCACTGCTATGAGGGAAGCAAATACAGGTCCCTTCTGCTTTAGTACTTTTTCACTGCAGGATTTTTCATCTGCCAGCAAGAGAATCCTCCCCAGTTATTAGATTACGACATGACTTTTGGAGTATTTTTACATATTTTTCCAGTATAAGTCTAATCCAAATCAGTGTACTTTTGACTGAAATAAGAGCCAAACTCTCCTTATGTAAGAGCCTCTGAATTCATTTACTGGCCTAGCTCTGCATTAATCATCAAAACTAGGTTTAAGATTAAACCAACATTGATCTGTTAAAATGTGCAGCACGATTACTGTATTTTTAATGATAAATACTTTCCCCATCAGATAAACGTCAGAAAATTTTTTTCTTGTTCATGAAGACACTAAATTCCAGACATTTTCAAGTCAGGACTGTTAAGCATGCTCACATGAGACCTTTTTTTTTAATCTTCACATTCAACCTAGAAGCAGCCTCAAAATATGTTGTTTTCCCATCAATCAAGAATAATAATAAAAAACCTAGTTTGCTCTTTGCACCTCTACTATCAAGTACCAAGCAAACCACTAGAGTGTCATCACTGAAATTTCAAAAATAAATTCTAGCTATTAAGATAGTTTATGGAATTCAGCTTCCCCTGAAAGAGAGAAGGGAGGCTTTAAAGAGATTTTTCGGTAAAGAGGAAGGAGGTGGCAGAGAAACTGAAACAGTAACCAGAACCTGCACGAAAGAAGATGCCACAAAATACCACATCACTGCACCATGCCAGTTACACACTTTAAGCATTGTGGAAATTGCTAAAGGATTTTCCGGTAAAATGTAGGACTGGATCACTTCCAAGAGGCCCAAAAGCTGGGTCAGTAATCAAAAGAAGTTGAAAACCCCTGAACCATCCAGCACACCTGCAGACAAGAACATGCTGTGTTTTTTCGTTCTTCTGCTGAATGTCTCTAATAGCAGCGGGATTATCAATCACTGCAAATCTCATCTAGATTTGACTGCACATACTTTCTGATTTCTGAAACATAGTGACCTGAAAAAGGGCTGATGATGTGCATGACAGATTATTTGTACTTTCCATTGTATCAACCGGTCTGCTAAAAGCTGCTGCCTCTTTTTGCCTTTCTATCCCCCAAACCGCCTTCAATATTTAAGACAGCTGATCACATGCTAATCTCTGAGCTGTAGAGACCTGCTTGTTCCCTCTCGGCCTCCCTCCCCCAGCCATAGTAGTAGCAAACATACCACCAAAATCCCCATAAAAACCAAAGAGCAGAATTCCTCCTCCCACAGGAAAAAAAAAAAACCAAAAACAAACAAACAAACAACAAAAAAAAAACCCCAAAAAAACCCAAAAACACCACACCAAAAAAACAACAACCCTCTTTTGTCCATTTCTGGACAATTTGCAGCTGGAGCCACCCCGTGGGGGCTGCGCAGCTCCTCGCCCGCTCCCGAAACCTGCGTCCCAGGGTTACCTGCGCCCAGGACCTCGCCGCGCCGACCCGCGCCAAGCGGGGACCCGCCGGCAGCTACCAGGCCTCTCCTGCACTTCCCACCCCTAACGCCGCCGGTCACTTGGAGCAAAATGCTTGCACGGAGGCGAGCAGGTCACTTTCTAGCCGCCTTCCTTCCTTAGAGCCTGCTGGGTTGTTTTCAAACTCTCCCCTCCCTTTCTCACATGCTGGCCAAGCCCTCCCGTAACACCCAGGGGAGGAATCCATTGGCTGGAGTTCCCCAAAACGCGTGGAGCAGCCCTTCCCCCCGCCGATGTCTGGTGCACAATAGACACCGCGTGTCTCCGCGCTGCCCTGGCCAGCTCGCTGCTCGCCTTTGCTTTTCATCAAGGGTTCTCTGAGCTTTAGCTGGGGTGACTCACGTAGGTCATCCGACCTCCAACACCAGAGAGAGCAGTGAAAAGCATAGAGAAGCTGCATCAGGTTAGGAACATCACAGAGCGTTTTCGTTGTGCTCCCCACTGCGGCTTTTTCAAAGTTTTACTTTCTGTTTTAAGTATTTTCGATAGGCAGCATCTGTGCTCCTGACACCTCAGCAGAGCTGTTTGATTACAACCGAGTCTGTTACTGTGTTGCTTGGAATATAAATTTCCACACATAATGCAGACAGCAAAAATGTATCAGAACTGTGAAATCAATCTGCTCTGTTCAGTTGCCTGTCTCTTGGCCTTCTGCTTTCTTTTCCTTCATAAAGTGCCTTCATAAAATGAACTGCAAGCACAGCAATCCCATTCTTCGTCAGGCAGCGTCAGCTCCAGGTTGAAAGGATACTGAATCACGCCTTCGCTTTTTTTAATGCTCAGTAATTAAGGGTTGCCTTTGAACATCCTCCTGCAGCTCCGTCGGTGAGCTGGGAACAGAGCTGCGCTTCAGACTTGTGTGTGCAGCGCCTGTCGAGGCTGGGCACCCCTTAGGAGGTGGAGGGTAATCGGCTCACACTTGCCCAAGTGTGGAAACTGGAAGTGTCACCCACTGTGATGGCTTTGGATAAACACTTTACCGAACCACAACTTGCCTGTCTCTGTCGTGGCTTTCCAGGACTGGCCCCTCACAGTGCACAAAAAGCATTCCCTCTTCACATTTCTGAGAACGCCCTTCTGGCAGAAGTGTTAGAATTGGTTTTGCGCTGTAAAACTGTTCCAGGCATGTCTCCTCTGTGCTGCAGTTGTCATCTGTTCATTCTTGCCTTAACAAAAGGCAATCACGCATCTGAAAAGACGCTTTACTGGGAAGGGCTGAACTTGTGAAATGTGCAGAAAAATGGGAGTACTTGATTCCAGACAGTGAGTTCATTAAAAGCTAACAACCAGAAACATGAAATACCACCTCTGCCTTGGAATACTTGTCCTTTTTTACTGGCTTACTGTGGGAGAAAATCTTAGGGAGCTATTTATTAAAACAAGGTGTGTTATTGCCTTGTAATTATTATTTGACAAGCTAAGGTCCTGTGATTAATAAATCACGTGTCTGCTTTGTGTGCGTGTATAATCACATGCTCCATACTTATATTGACAGAGGGTTACAGAATATTTACCTTTGTGCACAGGACTGTCAGGAACAACTGTGCTACCAGGTCTCCTATCACAGGCATCTTGTGATATAATCCTTTCCATAAACTTATCAAGTTCCGTTCTCAAAGTGATTTAGTATTTTGCATGAATGACTGCAATGGGGAGGCTATTCCAGAGCCACATTGTCAAATGCTTAGTAATGATCTTCTAACCAAAATGTCTGACAATAATTTATTCTGTACCAGCACTGGCCCTTAGCACCATCAGGTCTTTCCCTCCCTGGGAGTATTTACAAAGAGAAATTCTCCTGCTCTTGGCATTCACTTTGCAAAATGAAGCAGGACAGCCTCTCCTCAAGCACACCCCAGTCTTTGCTGCAGCTTGGACTGCACCTTTCCTGCTGCCTTCCAGGATTGCATTTCTCACTTCATGTTTCCACTGTGTTGGCAAGTGAGTTCCTCAGTGATCAAGGGTGAGCTGCCAGCTAGCTTGAAGGAAAGGGTTTGGTCATTTGTGTCTATGACCACAACTTTCTGCTGCTGACTATTTTTTTCTGCATAATATCTCAAGCCTCCTTTGTCCTGAGGTTGCTTTGTATTTTCTGTCATCAGCAATTTCACCAGTTCTCCACTAACATTAGTGCCAAGCTCAATTATAAAAGCACTTTGCCAGATCTCCAGGAGGGATATTTAACGATCCCCTGGTAACTGCCCTCCAGCCTGACAGCCATGCACTGCTCTCATCACAGATCTTTATGGGGTTTATACCTTGTACTAAATCACTTCTCTGTTTTCTTAAGAACTTTCTACATGGCACCGTATAAAATGTGCAATTTAAGTTCATATAGGTTAGATCCACCCCAGTTCCTTCTAAACAAATGGCTTGCAGCTTGCCTTACCCGAGGTAGATAAATGGGTTTGATAAACCCATTTAATCTCATGCCATTACCTCCCTCTCTTTTGATAGCCATTCCTTAACCATTTTTTTTCCCATATACTATTAAGCTGAAACCTTCATGCCTGTTCTTGTCCAGATCAGTTCACTTCCTTTGTACAGGCTCGTTGTGCTCCTGTCCCTGACTGAGGGACTTATTAAAGACATCGGTCCAGTTCTTCCAGAGCTCTGGCATGTGGATTAGCCCGTTCCTCTGCCTTCAGTGCAGGAAGAAGCCCTGAGATTTGGTTCCATCATGGACATGAACATTTCCATAGCCCCATCCCATTATCCTTCTCATCTGCAGCCACATGATTAACAACCTCAGTAAAAGTTAAGGCAAACTATGACTTTGGGTTTTGCACATACCTAATACACATTAACCTCTATCCCATGCAATCTTTTTTTTTTTTTTTTATCAATATCCTTTAAAGGACAAAACTCTGACCCAGTTTTGAGATACAGCTTTTACACTTGATCAGTTATTTTGCCTTTTAAAATGATTCTTTGTAATGACTGCTCATTCTCAGTATTGTTTCTGAGGCTGAAATTCATTCAACTTCAGTCTCTGTCTTCAAGGTTTTCCCCTTGCCTGAGTT
The DNA here is from genome assembly GCA_024605025.1 of Megaceryle maxima. NCBI lineage: Eukaryota > Metazoa > Chordata > Aves > Coraciiformes > Cerylidae > Megaceryle > Megaceryle maxima. Next base: position 32,738 of record JANHGN010018737.1, on the reverse strand, counting down.
TTATATCCTGTGAAGTTACACTTAATTAACTAGAGTTTTATCCACAGTCCTGGAGTTTCATCCCAGTGAATTTTAGACATGTAAATCCCCATGCTCCTAAGAAAAGCTGACTATATGGATTAGTTCCTGTTACTTATTTAAATACGCCCCTTGGATGTCTGAAGCTGCATCAAGTCATACCTGCTTTGATCACAGTGATAGAATATTTTAAGCAAGGTACTGTTTATCAATTAAAAAACCTGGAACATCTCAAGTGTCACAGAAAACACTTGACCAAAGTGGATTTTACTGTTATTTCTAGGGTAAAAATAAGCAACACAGTGGAAGAGCAGAAGTAGATTAGTTGCTTTTTTTTTTTTTTTTTATTACATTAAAAATATAACTCTGCAAGTCACCTTTCATGGTAAAGACCAAAAGGGTGTTTTACCTCAGTGGGGCCAGGAGACTCAGCCAAGGCCTACTCCTGACCAGTGAGGTCTAGAGGTCTAACCTGCCTCTCTTCACCCTGTTTCAGATCTACTTTCTCTCTCTCCTCTCACTCTTCCTTTTCAGTCCCTCCTCCTGGCTTTCCTCCCTGCTGACACACTGTCCCAAAGTCCCAGCACTGGACGGAAGTCAGAGAAGTATCAGTGTACAAGGGCTTGATGTTTTAATCTCTCGCTGCAAGGCATGGAGGTTTGGCACCCAGTGCATCCCACAGTACAGCCGGCTGAGCCAGCCAAAGAGTGTAACAACTTAGAAATGTATTCTGATCTCCTGGCAGGTGTCTGCATGTGTATCTCGGCTCCCTGGCAGGCTTAGACCACCTGGTCTGGAGGGAGTTGGTGTTGCTGCACCTTCACTGTAGCCAGGGCTTGGCTACTGGGAGAGTTGCAGTCTGGTTGCAGTGCTGATATAAGCAAAACCACCTCAGGTCCTCACCAGTTATTGCATAGTGTATTCTGGGGTGTTAAGGTTGAAGTGCATATAGAGATGTCCTCAGACAAGGAAGGTCCTTGTAGTCTTCCTACATGTCTATGGCCATGTGGTCTGGAGGGAGCATGTTGGAGATGGGGGCTGCACTGGCAATGGTCAGCCCAGGGGCACAACCCACCACACCTTGTCCTCCAGGCCTTCCAGGTCGCTGGCTGCCATGGACATGGCCACACTGTGCTGTGGCAAGCTGGACTGCAGCCTCAGGCATGGCAGAACCCACAACAGCTCCTATGTGGTGTGCACAGGACTCCAGAGGAAGGACCGGGGTTTAGGAATGGTGGATGCTGCTCCCAGCCAGGCGCCTCCTGAGCACTGCTGTGGCGATGCTGACCCTCCAGGTGGGCCAAGCACTTCACCCATCTCTGCACCCATCAAGCAGCTGTCCTGGCACAGGAGAAGGTGAGGTGTGTCCCTTCACTGGGGCATGAGCCATGGAGTCAGCACTTTGGGGCCAAGTTCCTACCTCTGATGCTGACTTACTGCATGACCTAAGGTGAGTCATTTAGCTGCTTTCCTTCGTTTCCTGACTCTGCTAAATGCCAGGTATAATAAGTAACTTAGTGTGAGTGCTATGAAGCTTTGAAATCTTTAGATGAAAAGGTGCTGTATAATTGCAAAATATTTTTAATAATGCTAATCATTTGCTTCACTTTACATTGCCCGTCAGTCTCAGGCTGGAACGCTGCAGCAGCCTCCAGCGCACAGCAGTCAGAGACCATCAGGCTTTGCTGAAGTGGAGCATTTTCCTGAGTTCATTTCCATTTTGATCTCATGCTGGTCCAAACAGGAATCTGAGCTCAGCCCAGGACCTGACAAAAAGCCGCAAACCCTGAACAGTGCCTGGCCCTCGCAGGAAGGAGCTTTCTGGAAAGTAGGGATATTTGTGGGAAGGGATTTAAACAGCTGTGTTGACAACACAGACAATAGGGATCTGATTCAAGCTGAGGGGGTCTACGTGAAAAGCGGCATGAAGCTGAAATTAAAGCAACCGTGAATGGGAATGAGAAGGAAGAAAGGATGCTCACTTGGGCTGAAATGCTCCCGGTTTGGAAGCAGCCACAGCCACCTGTCCCAGGAGGTGCCTGGCTGGCACCAGCCTCCTCTTCATCCCAGAGAGGGCTTCATCCTTTTAAATGCACTCTTCCAGGGGTGCAGGGGCCTTCTGGGGCAGAGAGCTTGAGTGTCAACATTAATCCAGAGGATTACAAAGGTAGGGCTTTTGTGAAGCACTGCAGCTAGAAAGAGATGATGTTATCTTCTTTAGTTAGGCCTGCAGAGCTGATGTTTAACCACAATGTTACTTTTATTTGACTCACTAACACGACAGTAGCTAATGATGCGTATAGCTCGCTGCAGTCCAGGGCCTCCTCTTCCAAACATAGCAGACTCTGTGCACTGCTGGCAGTATCACAACTTTTATGCTTTGGGGAATATATCCTGAAATCCTAGCTCCTTGAAACAAGGGCACTGTAACTTTCATTTATAAACAAAGTATGTCCCTAGCCCTCAAGGTTGTGGATGAAAGATTTGAAAACATGAAACTAGTGCAACCTAAGTGCTCAAAAAACTGATATGTGAATAAAGAGTTCCTAAAGTTTGTGGGGTAATAATAATTAAAAAAAAAAAAAAAAAAAAAAAAAAGGTTAGGAAAATAAAGAATTGGCAAAGAGCTGCTTCTTGGGAAACAGGGCAGGGCTTGGCCTGACTCCTGGCTTTTTGGGACTTGGGGTTACCAATATGCCTTTGAACTTTGCAGCCATTCATAAATCCTTACATAACAACAGCAGCCGCAATGCACTAGAGCTCTAGAAATGCTGACATGAGGTAAGTGGGGGAAAAAGATTATTTTAGCAACCCATGACAACTCACCTTGAAGCGCTAATCTTTAAAGACAGAAGACCTGGAGCCTCAACAACCCACATCCCCTTATAAAGGAGCATCTTTTTGCTTCAGGAACTCATTTTGCACTCTAGTAAACCTCTTGTAGGTAAAGAGGAATTCAAAGGCTCCACAAGATCATAAAAGGGCATTGAAAGAGGTCAAATACATGTCTTGGTCCCTTGCATTTCAGGAAAATGACTCTCCTCCTTTTCAGTTGGTGGTCTTTGCTGAAAGCCCCCAGGACCAAATAAGAGCAGATGTGAGCTTCAAAAATCTCATAAGCACTGTTCTGCTTTATACTGTCTGCATCTTCAGGCATGTTCACACAATCACAAGCAATCAAGATACCACAGCAGCACTAGTTACCCTGTATTAGCTGACCCACACGAACTCCCAGTGCCCACACCTACTCTGCTCCTTCTGAGCTAACATCCACTTGCTTAGACCACCTGCATGGTGGTTTAAGTAAACATAATTTACTTCCCACTTTGCTTGGCTGACAAGAAGTAATTCACAAAAGTGAGTTCATGCCATTCCTTGCCATGGTGTGAACATGCCCTGAGTGCAGAGAAATGGAAGAGCTCCTAGGGGGAAGGCACCCAAACAGTTTTTCTGATGTGTTTCTTTCACTTCTTTTTTGTTTTTTATTTTCCTCATTTCACTGGGCTAGCAGGACCCAGCACTTTCTCACACTGCTAGGCACTGCTTGCATCTGATACTGTTTTAAACAGGTACTTACTTTACCTTAAGGCTCAAGGAGCCCTCACTGCTGGTTTGGGGATCAGACCTCATGGAGGGAGTTTGGGAAGAGACATGCCAATGGATGAACAGTAGCAGCTTGTAAATCAGCACCTGCCTTTTCAGGAAGAGAAAAGCAGAGGAGCAGGTAACACACAGACTACAAATGTGCAGTCACAGGGACATCAGCTTGCTGGTGGGAAATACCCATGAGCACAGTCCTACCAGTTTATTTCAGACCTCTTGGGTCCATTTCATACACAGCCTGGCATCAGTCACAAAAGGCACTGCCAGATCTCCTTGTGCCCCACAACAACGTGGACTTCCTTCTGTGCCCGGCACAGGAAGGGAAGTCCAATTGCAAATCCCTACCCTGCCTGAATAAAATATCTCATCCCTCATCCTCATCCCCAGCCAGGCTAATTCATGAAAGAAAAGGAAAGAGGAGGCTTCTGGGATCATTTACCTCATCCTGGCTGCCTTGCCTCCTGTCAGACTGATATCTAGTGTATTCTGCCTGAGTTAATCTTTCCCAATTGCAATCAGATGGAAATACGCACCGGAATAGCACAGCTGGAGTGGTGCTGATCCCCATTAGCATCAGCACAGACCTGTGCTGCTCTTTCTGTGGGTCTCCTTGTACTTTCTTTTTACTCAGCCAAGTCTGCTATGAGCACAACCATTTAAGTTATGCCTTGTTTCAAGAGACCCTGCACTTTATGTCAAGGACTCCTCGGGGAACACCAGTACCAGTCCCTGTCTATGTCTCCACAGCCAGTGGCTCAGCAAGTTCACACCCATAGATGGAGTGTTATGAGAAGTGATAGTGAACAGAGTAAATAAGGAGGTTAGAATCTCAACTTGGGCATGAAATATTACTTGTGATTGTAACATTAGCAAAGTACATCCGATTGTCAGCTGCTTAATGGTAGTGTCTGTGCGAGGCAGCGCAAGTCTTGCTCATGCTCATACGCGTGCTGCCCTCCAACGTGCCTGTGTCTTGGGGGCTGGGACCTCTACAAAGCACTAACAGCAGTGATGTGAAACTGGTTTTAACATCTCAGCAGTGATATAAACAGGCATTTTTTTTCCTAGTTCCTCACCACAGGTGTGCAAAACACAGTGTGGCTACACCCCGAGCTCAAGGTGAAAGTTTACTGCCAAGAACACATTGCTATCTGCCAAAGATATACTACCTGCAATGCAAACACAGCCCAAACAGAGAAGAAACCCACAAACAGAACAGGCTTCCCGTGTCCTCTAAAGACACCAAGATGGTTTTTAAGGAAGGTGGAGCTAATATGCACATCCTCAAACAAGGCTCAGGAACAAGGGGAGGGCAGCCTGTAAACAGGAACCTTTATTTCCAAGTCACCAGGAAGACATCAGCCTGGAAAAGCTGCTTCCCGACCCAGGGCTGTGCTGCTGATACTTACTGTCTCATCTTGTGGAATATTGGCCAAGACTCTGCCTGGCAATTATTTAAACATTTAAGAGGCTGGATTCAGCCTTGCCCTACACAGCTTTCTAGCTCACAAAAAGCTTTTGGACATGCCCACTCATTCAGATCTCACTAAGTTAATTAAGCATTGACATATGCTTCTATTTTAGTTTAAATTAAGCAACTTCAGGTAGCTGAATGCTGCTCCAGACAGACAGTCCTTTAACCAGAATAAGCCTGATGTGAACTGGAAGGAGAGAGCTCACTGGCTTTAATCACCTTGGGTATCTGATTAGAAATCTAGCCCTGCAGTAGGCTGATGCAATTGAGTGCAGATGAGCCTGAAGAAAACCATCTTCACAGAGTGGAAGGTGGATCCTGCTGGCCTCACCACTCCACTGTCTGCTCCCAAGCCCCAGGGATGCCTAGCAGGGCCCTCCTGAGTCTCACATTGGCAGGAAAAGGGGACAGCCAGGAAAGAAGAGTTGGAAACCCCCTTTGCTTCTTTCACTTCAGCACCTGGGGAGTCATGTTTCCATGGTGCTGTGAATATATTAGGCTAGTATGAGACAGTGTGTTTCATAAAGATTGGGGGCAGGTTGCCAATGCTGCAACACACCATACCTCTGCTGAAGGCAAGCAAACAGAAGGTGTGACATGCCAGGGGTAGTGGAGGGGATTCCTGGCCAACAGGTTAGTAAGGCCAGCTCAGGCCCTGCAGTAAGAAGGCTGATCCTTGTGGATATTTATTTTGTGCAAGGAAAAATGAGATTTTTTTTTTCACCACTGCATTATCAAGTTCCACTAAGATGTTGCAGGGAGAATCTCTGGTTCTTGTCCAATCCTACTCTTCTCCACAACAGGGGGAACTTTCCCCCCATGAACATGTATCGTATACGCCCATGGCTTCACATTGTGGCATTGCATCAGGCAAGCCAAGCACACGAGGAGTGCTCAACTTATTGACACAGATAAGCAGAGATTGGTGGAGTCAGATGTAGAGAATTAAGCAAAGGCAAACCTGTTCTCTCAGGCTGCCCTCACTGTCACCTGCATAAACAAGGCAGAGTTCCAGGCTGCATCAGCGCTGAAAAGCAGGCAGATGGAGGCTGCTTCACGTGACGCTGGCGTGCGCTGCAGCAAGCTGCCGACCAGCCCAGCCCCACTTGTGTCAGAGCAGTGTGTCCAGCTGAGCCGCACAGGGGCCTGATCCACTGACTGTCTCTGGCTCCCCACAAACCCCTGCGCTCCGTCCTGGTCAGCTTCAAAGAGAGGCCTGTTTTTGGACCGTCTTGACCTGGTCTGGTCTGCAAGTCAAGCACAATGGCTGGGTTACAGCCTGGCTGTCTGAGTGAGGTCATCACAGATGTGTTAAAAGACCAAGCTGATATTTGGGTGCAGGCTGTTTTTCACTTGTGAAGTCTTTCACACCTGAGTTCCACTTTCCACCAAGAAAAGGAAGTGTGACAAAATCTGGACTGGAAACTCATTGCATTTTGAACACCACAGCTTGGATATATTTTTTGTAATGGATAGACGATGCCAAGTTAACACTTACAAAATTGATTTGCATGATTTCTAGAGCGAGACAGATTCATAGCTGTGATGAGATGGTAACAAAATCACACGTACAAAGGTTTCAGTACATCCAGGACAGGAGAACTGAAACCATTTGTCCTTAAAATACATTACAGGTGCCCCTCAGCTGCAAAACAGTTACTTAAAAGATGCAAGAGAACTGATTTAATGAACTGGGGAGTCAGAAAGCCTGAGTGCTGGTCTTTTTTCCCATGACCCATTTCTCTGGCTCTTCAGTGGGGCAGACAGAATAATTTCCCTTCCTCAGCAGGTGGTAGGAGGCACAGCTCATGCTTTGATGGTGCCCTTGCCTTGCACACAGACTGGACATTGCCTTGTTTCAGTTTTCCTCATAGTGTTTTCCACTGAGTTAATTCAACAAAGCTGGAAGTGAAGTTTCCCCTTGACTTTTGCCCTCATTGCATTCCTTAAATATTTAGTACAAGCATAACTTTACGTCACCCTGGCTGAGGTTGAGCATTTCCTCCCAGGAGCTCCAGTTGCTAGGGATGAAGGTGAGACAGGGAGAAGGCCAGAGAGGGCACCAGGAAGGACAGTCTGCCAAAAAGAAGAAAAATCAGCAAAGGCAGGGCGAGAGAGCAAGGGAAACAGGGTAAACAAGTAAACAAGGGGACTTAGGTTGAGATGAGGTGGAGAAGGTGCTTGGTTGGGGACAATTTTGTATTGTGCTTTCAGAAGGATGAGAAGACAACCTGGGTGGAGACAGAAAAGCCAGTGGGGACAGACAACTTGCCAGGTTCATTTGGAAATAAAGAGAAAAAGGGAAGTGAGGATGTATCTAGTGGGACAGGAATGGATAATAACAATTAATAATAATTACAGAGTGAACTTCTGAGATGTGTTCTCCAACTTCAGCACCAGATGATGGCATCACTTGCAATCTGTACAGCAGGAGCTACCTGGTAAGAATCACAACTTCTAGAAATTATATTTGAAAGCACACATTTTGGCCTCTTGCTTCCTTCCCAAACTGTCTTTTATTCATTTTGATTTTTGATAGATCCCCTGGGAAGCTAGAAGCATGTTGCTGCTGGGACAATTGTCCACCAAGTTATATGCTTTATAATTCTCTTTATTAAAATCTTTAAGAAACACAAACTGAAACACTTTGCAATCAATTACACAGATCAGTTAATATTGGTGACAGTTCCTACATAATTAAACAAGTACTAACAAATTCCAACTGTTTACAAGCCAAAATTTAAATTAACAAGATTATGTAAGCTCAATAAATAGTACATCTGGTCCAGTTCAAGTATAATTCAACAAATCACAGCCTTAATCCTTAGAGAATAGAAAAAACCCTGAATATAACCAGCCTAACACTAATTTAGTGTTAAAGCCAATATGAAACTTTGTCTAGTTTTATGGGGCAAATGTTTAATTCTTTCATATTTTACTTCAAAGAAAGTTGCAGATTGACATTAAAGACTATTTAAGATCAATACAGATTTCACAAAGATGAAAAACAGTCCCTATTAAAAAAGTGCAATCTTTGGTTGAGATGTGTTGAAATGGTTTTTATATATTAAGGAAGCTCCTTTTTAAATATCGATATTTGTTTGGCTAGACCTGAGCCTGCTTTGTGCTACATATATATATATGTATTTATATGTATTAATAAACAGCGTGGATTATAGTGATGAATTATGCCAACTAAAAAAAAGTCAATATTTTAAATATAATAAAACAAAAGAAACAACACATTTTTTCACAAGCTGAGAAATGCAAGCATCTGCCTACAGTGGCCTTCTTCCTCAGCAGAATAGGTAGTGGAGAGAAGTTGAGGAGTTGAGTGCCTGTCAGCATTGCATGATGGCCTGTTAGAGAGGGAAGGAGATAATCTCCGAGTTCTCGAAGTGCATCAGGCTAAAAACTGATCACAGGGATCATCAGGAGCTAGCTGAGATTTGGGATTGCTTTTAACTGCTTTCAAATGTTGAATTGTAGAAGGAGAAAGGCCTTCTCAGAAGGCAAATTGCCCATGTGGCCATAATCGGGATTTTGCAGATTGCTGTTGTGTCAGGACAGAGCCCAAAGGGATGGGATGTCCAAACCACCTCTACAAATGTCTGGGTCTGATCATGTCTGTGGGGCTGGGCACTGCACCTGCATCACTCACCTGAGTCATCTACCTCCAGAAGAGGAAACTACACAGGGCAGAGATGCCATCTGGAGTCTCCTTCTTCCTCAGTGGCAAGCAAGGGCCTTTACCTATGACCCAAATGAGGTATCTGGAGACAGGACAGCTCCTGGTGAGCCTCAGTCAATACCCCAACTTTTGGAAGCCTGGATGGAGACTGAAACTTAAGCAATTGGGTACTGAAGGTACCAAGGCCTCCTCTCTCAAGGAGGGATTTTGCATGTCTAATGCAACTGGCCAGGTAAAAAAAGGAGGCTAAATATGCAAAATGTGCATGAACCTGGTTCAGAACCAGAGGAGGGGGAAAGTAGTTTGAATTAGCTCCCGTAAATCCAAAAATAAGCCCCTGGATAAACACTCATTTTAAATATTCTTCTGCTGCCAGTCAAAATCTCATGGTTACCTACTGCTTTCCCTGCCTGCCTGTATCCACCTGTTCTCTGTTTTCAGAAAGTCTGATTTAAAGCTCTTTGGCCTGGGAAAGTCTTTGTTGTGGCTTTGTGCTGTGCCTATAATAAAGGCAGTGGATCTGTAACTTCTACTGCAATACAAATAAAGAATAATAACAGTGATACTTTTCTCATTTGAGGTTACCTGGGGATAAAGTTGCTGGAGGCATATGACTTTGATACACAGTCAGCTATGTCTCACATCCAATTAAGCTTAACCACGTGGTCTAACAAGCTCCCATTAGGCTGGTGAGAGCCCCGGTTTGATAGCAGGGTTAGCTTCAAAGATCTGATGCTTGCATTTGTAGTGATTTCCTTCCCTTGTGCTCAGATTGTGCTGAAGGGCATGAAGGGAACTTCATATTCAGATGATACATGGCCAGCTTGAGAGCTATGCTTTAGAAGACAATTGCACAATCTTTATTGCTATTTTCGTAATCTTACTGCTTGCAATACAAGCTCTTGCCCTAACAGCCCTGTGCTCAAATTTCACTGCAATGTGAAAAACAAACAGTCAAAGGAAAACCCAACCCTTGAAGGAAAAATACCTGGTTTGCGATATTACTTTTTTCTCAAAAAAAAAAAAAAAAAAAAAAAAGGTGTTTTAAATGACAAATGGACCCAAGTCTTAACATACTTCAAGTCTGGACAAAGTAGGATTTAGTCTGTAATGTTTTTAATTTCCCCTTGACTACTGGATAGGCCACATCTGAATCTGGGATGCAAGGAATCCCTCAACTTGCAAGAAGCAGGAATTCCAAATATGAAATCTGAACCAACCTCTAGTAAAAATGAGTAGAAAGCACAGGCCATGATATGGAACAGGGCTTCAGGCAACAACACCAGGCACCTCTGAGACACTGTGCCTGGCTCAGGGTACTTCAGAGAATGAGCATGGCTGCTGGCACAAGACATAAGGGAACAAGTATTTTGGTGGAAGCAGTTTCGGCATTTCAGCCATTCTGCGATATTTTGTGACATCCATGTCATTCTTAGGGATGGCTAGAACCTTCTGGGAAACTATTGCGTCTGCACCACATTTAAACAGGACATCCAGCACCAGCAATTTTTACAGAACATACTGTGATAAATATTAGAGTCAGGCAAAGAATGGGAATACGTCTGCAAATCCCCATCTGTCTAGATTGCATGGAGCGTTTTATAAAAGCATAACTCCAGGATCAATTTTGGCAATGGTTTGCATACGTATTCACTCTACTACACAAAGCCCTATTGAAATGAACCAGAAACTTGTACAGTGCATTTCAAAGGGACTTTGCAAAATACTAAGCAACAACTGTGCAGAAACAATAGCTCATAATAATGCCAGAGCTGCTGGTGCATCCTGTGTTCTCCGTGCAGCACTCTGTGAGCCATCAGTTGTTGTATTTGCCTTAAAAAATTCAGGGAAATAAAATACAAAAACAATATTAAGTCTGGCATCTTTCCATGAAAACCAGGAAAATTCAACATTGCCAAGCCGAGGAAAAGCAAGCTTGAAAGAAAATAAAAAGACCCCAAAAGCAAGGATCTTGAATAAAATGTCTAAAAGAGACATGGTCCAAACATGTGGCACTTAAAAAAAAAAACCTCTCTTGAGAGTTTCAAGTCTGTAAGACTCAAAGTTGGCACCCTTTAAAATTAACAAAAAGAGTTTCAAACACAACGGTACCTGGAGAACATCCTGATCACACCATGGAAAATGCTGAAACCCAGAGCAGGTTAGCTGTCAGAGCATGGATTCAAATTGCTCTCACTGTGCTGGGTTCAGGCTATAAGGTCCCTGGGACAGACTGTGGCTCCCTCTGCATTCATATTAACACAGTCAGTGCTTAACAACACAAACATTTTGTCATCTCACCAAGCTCTAAGACACATGGAGGTGGATGCTGATGGGGTTTATATCATGCCATCTACTGACTAGTTTTAGCACAGTGGCTTTAGATGTCCTACACAAATCACACTTCTCATTGGGGCAATGAGTGAAATGGCTGAAGATATTTTAAGCAACATTAAAGACTATTTATAGTCATATCTCCTTTCCTTTCAGCGTCCACTGAAGGATGCCGAATGCTTCTAAATACTCCGCCTGACCTGATGTGTCACATCAGAATTAGAACTTCAAGAATCCCTGAGAATTCTGATTTAATCTAGGAAACCACTCCCAGCACACAGAGTGTGAGAAAGAATTGCTCCACTTCTTACAGATATGCCAGCATTGCTTCACCGTGGGAAACAGTTTCAGGCATTTTGGTTTTTAATGGCACTCTGGGCACAGATGCATGGAACATGCTCTTTATTTCCCCTCCTCTGTACAGTGCAAATTGACAGTTATATCATGGAAATAAAAAAATAAAGTCTCAGCATTCACTCATTATAGCTCTTCCAGTTCATCCGCATCATAGTTTTTTCTTTGCAAAGTGAGGAACAATGCCAGTGTCATCCTGAGGCAGATGGCTGCCTTCTTCCTTCATTTTCAGGCTCTCCTCTGCAAGCTGGGATAGATATTTCTGCAATCACATCAAAACAAAGCATCGTCACCAAAACTGAAAATATTCAACATGAGATGTTCTATGCCTTTTCAGAGCTCTCACGCTCTCCCAGCATCTCAAAAGGGAAGAAACAACACAGACACCCTATTCTGGTGAAAATGCAAGCCAGAAAAATATAGCTGTCAGGTGAACTACCTGAAGACACAGAAAGCCTCAGAATTCAGTGATTTACTCTGTGTTACAAGGGAAACTGGTGACAGAACCAGGAGGACCACAACTCCTCATCAGTCTGTGTACCTAGACCTCACTTCTTGCAAACTCTGTACTCTCTTATGTTATAGGGCAGGAACCAACTCCACTGAGTCAACAGAATGATCCTAGTAGAAGACTGGTGTCTCAGAAAATGGATGCAGTTTCTGAGTCACAATTTAGATTCAGCATGTCCAGTTCAGAGATGTACCTTTTGCACAAGAACATTTCTTTTAAGGGAATAATTAAACTCGGTAATAATTAACACAATTTAGCAGTCTAGCTAGAACATTTACATTTACTGAGTTTCTCTAAGATAAAGTCTTTCAGTGCTTTAAGTACTCAGTGTGATTTAAAAATACAGACATGCCAATAAGGCTTTCAGCCTTTTGGCAGTGCTTGTAGTTGGCAGAGCTGCACACAAAATGGATGGTGAACTGGTGTGGGTCTGAAAACGGTGCTCAGAGTATTTATTCAAGGTCTACAGACCTAGAAATGGATAGAAAGAAGCTTCTTCAGCATCAGCTAGTGTAGAGAGACACACTGGAAATTCCCATATAATAAGGAAGAGATGTTGTTATACATCTTATACATATACCACATACAAGAATAACTGACCTGCACATTAACAGGATCATAAAACCCTCTTCTCTAGCTGATTATTCATTCTGTTTTGTTTTGAAAAGACCACCTCATCACTGCAAAATTTTATCTACTTCCAGGATTGCCCCAAAGTACAGTTTACTCTCTGCATCCATGGGGAAGAGGTGAAATGAGAAATGGGTGTAAAAAAAGTAAGGGCTGTGTTAGGACAGCCAGGTTGTCTCACATAAATACAAGCTTTGGATGTAAGAGGGACATCTGAAAGGGACTCAGTAATGGTAATGAATGGGCATACCTGTGACAAAATGACAACTGCACTCTTGTTACTCTGAATTTTAGAGATTTGGCCGGGGAAACTACACAACTCTCAGTCTCGATCCGTGGGTACAAAATTCCATATGGCAGAAAGCCAGAGTAAACGTTACTGTAGTATACAGAGATATAGGGTCCATAAAGGCTTGGGAAGTGATCTGTACACCACAAACTGTAATAAATCACTAACGCTTGCTTGTCACTGGATCAGATAACCCATGCAGTTCTGCTTTTTAATGATTACCCACCACAACAAGACTAAGGTTTATGTACCACCTTTAGCTGATGTTCTCAGCTATCATGAGTACCACAAACACCAGTTTTGAAGTTCACAGACCAGATATTAAGATTAATTTAGAGCAAAATGACAGTCAAGGAAAAATTATTTTTTTCCTTTAAATACAAGTTTTGATGAATACTGCATAAAGGCAGTGGAAAACAGGATAAAATGCTGCACTGAGTTGCCAAGGTAGCTTACACCAGATTAATCCAACAGCTTTTTGTGGTAGTGGTGGGAGGGATGGCCAAATGATAGATTTTTTGGACATGGAAAGTGCAGTGGATCTGTAAATATAAACACCACCTGGGAAAATAATTTATTAAGTTGAAGAGAATGGAAAATTACAAAAAGTCTGCAAAGCTGACAAAGACACAGTTGATTTTTAATTTTTTTCTTTTAGTGATTCCTGTTCTTCAAACAGCACTATACTCAGATGAAGTTGACTATTTTGCCTCGAGACAAAATTGTCATCATCTAAACAAGGCTTTTGGAAGAAAATATGTAAACAAGCTGTTTAGTTTTGCATTCAAATCTAAACACTGAACAGATACTTTGGATGTGGCACCAAGGAGATCACATGCAAGATGACAAGTATCAAATCCACTATAAAAGACTCACAGCCATGATATAGCCAAGACTTATAGACATTATAGCCAAGACTTACAGACATTTTGGACGATGTCATTGTCACTGGATAATGGTATTTCTCATGTAGGCAACAAAGTCTGCAGCAGCAGTCCCATAGCTTCCCATACAGTAAAAGTTAGAGAGTCCATAGTTCTTACGTTCGTGGATACACTCATTAAGTGGCATCATCATAGGAGAAAACTGACATTTCTTGCAGAGTGCATAAATAAGCATTTACTGCAACTAAATGGGTTCTAGTAATACAGAACAATTACTTGAAATTTGCTGAGTTTCCACTTGAGTGGGCAGAAGTTGGATGAGACATTTACTTCCTCCATTTAGTAAGATAAGAAGTACGGCTCGACAGAACAGTGTGTTTTCATTACCATATTTGACAGATTTAATTTTAACAGCCTTTGTAGTCTTTGTTCTTTTATCTCAAGTCAGTGTTAGATATCTGCCACAGTGCTCATGGGAAATGTCTTAAGAGGGAGAAAAAGAGGGTTTTTTTCACACTGACTCAGGAAACAAGGTCCAACTAAAACTATGACTTTAACAAAACAACTTAGAAAATGAAAAACATCCCTTTTCTTCCCGTGGAACCTGTTACCAGGGGGAAGGACTTGAGTTACAAGCTTGGGTTTAGCACTTGTTTCATGGGATACACAGCCCGCCACCTCTGGGGAATCCCTCCAGAATTTTTTCTATTAAGCAAAAAAAAGGCAAGCAAACTGGGCACCTGTTTTTCAAGCTTACACTTGGAGGATCCATTATAAGCAAGCATCATAGCTCTGTAGGCAAAATCTTTGAAAGCCAGAGGCCTTTGTATGATTACAGCTACATAACTTCAGGAAAGTCAAGAAGAAAATTTTCCCAGAGAAATTATTTGACTTTGTGTCACTAGAAAAGCCAGCGCCTCCTAGCCAGCTAGGGAAGTACAGCTGTAACTTGAAGAGAAGCAGAGTTCCAGCATTTACTGGCAGAGGGAAGGAACAAAGAAAGGCAACAATGAAAGATCTTTGCTTTGCTCTTTCATGACTTTTGCTAAGAGTATGCAAATGCCAACGAAAGCGTCATCTGCAGTGTATGCACCAACCTGCACACAGGCAGGGACTCGAGGAGATGAGAGGCAAGGCTACTTTGTCTGAAAAGTCCTCAGCATGGGGCAGTTAAAGCTCATGCTGTCGTGACTGACACTATCAACTGTGCAGCTGCAAAGTGATAAAGGCAAGGTCTTCTGATAGAACTGCAAGCACCCAGGGTCTCTGTGTGCTGTTCCCAAGTGCTGATATGCTTACAGCATAATCTTATGGAAACTGTACAAGTCTTAAGTGCTTCTGCATATCCTTATAGAAAGCATTCAATGGTGGAGTTCTTCGTGGCTGAACTGACAGTGCTGTTCTGTAGCACAGGGAGGCAATTTCAGCAGGTCACAGGAAATGCCTCGGAGAGTCTGTGCATCACAAAGTACTGCGTGCTGCAACATGCTCCAGAAATTCGCATAATGCAAAAATAAGTCTGGCAACATTATTAAACAAGTGGCATGTTTAATGCACCTGAAAATAAGAAATAAGAAAGGCTGCTGTGGGGTCACTCCCAGTGATAGAAATGCCTGGGACCCTCAAGAACAGAGGGTTCCAGAAGATCTGAGTTGCGTGCTGTGCTAGTGTCAAGGACCAAATGTATATGAGAAGATCAAATTCTCACCTGGCCCCATTTTACTTATGACCCAGAAGTTGATTTCAAGGATCTGAGAGTGAGAAATTAGTGTGCTAACATTCGGAAATGCTGAAAAGCTTTGCTTACTTAAATTTCACTCCATCTGAATCATGTCCACGGAATAAAAGCGATTTTTTTTCTAGCATTATGTATCTTATGCACAATCCACCCCATGAGCTAGTTGTTAGCTAGCTTCACATGCGTTCTTACCTGCAGATTTTTGTAGTGAACAGTACTTCTGCAGTGATTTGTCTTTGCTGTTTCTTCGTTTGTGTAGAAGAGTCCACAGAGTTTGCAGTAAAACCCTGTTCTAGGCACCACAAATTCCACACCTATTGAGAAATTCTGAATTACATTAAAATGTCAGTTGAAATCCTGCCCCTCCACAATAAACTTGTTTTAAAAGAAAACAGCTGCTGTTTACTTAAATGACACAGCTAGGAAGAATGAATCCTTCTCTGATTTCCCTAATTTTGCAATACTGAGTTGTAGTTTAAAATCCTGTGCATTGCAAATATACCCTCCACTTCTCTCATAGATATTACACACATTTTAAAATGTACCTTCCTGCACAAAATGTTGACTGGAAACTTCACTGTGTAACCTCAAGGGCTAGAATAGCAATACTACTTATTAGCAGTAAATTCATGCTGGAGTTACGCAGATTGCTTTTTAGGATGTACTTCTTCCAGGTATTTTACTCATGATCAGTGATTACACTGGAAAACCAATAGTTTGGCTTATACTGAAAGTATAATGAATACTTTTATGACAAAGATTTTTAAATTACTGTTTTTCATATATATTTCACATATAGTCCAAGGGAACTTATTTCAATTTATCAGCAACATTAGCAGCTGTCTTTTGCCGTTCCTCGGGAATGAAATTAGCAATGATCTATAATCAAAAGCTGATTTGTTTCAACAGCTACTCCTCTGTCATATACCCTGTTCCTTCATTCTCACATCTGTTCTGGAAAATAAATATTGCAAGTAGCCTTAAAGTGACATCTTGTTGCAAGTTCTAGGTATTGCAGTGGACGGCAACGCAAGCCGAGGGCGGCCTGAGCGGCCAAACGTACCCAGGGGAATGCTGAGCTCGGTGAAGACGTCCTCTTGTTCCCAGCCTGGTGGAGAGTGCCTTCTTTTAGACTCTACCTCCGGGTATTCCAGAGATCTCATTTCCAGGTACCTAGAATTTGCTTAACAAATGAATAAACATATTGAATGAAAACAGTTTATTAGTTTAAATAGACATTTGTAAATGACTTGGGAACATTTTCTAGGTAGATCTATAAATGAAAAAAAATCTGGAAAAAAACGTTTTTTGTTTCAAACCAGAGGCCTACACTGTGCAACTCCACCAGCTGCACTACATTGTGCAGCCATCCCTATTTCTCCCAGTAGACCATTTTTCTACTTCTAATTTCCCATTGCACAAGCATGGTCAGACTGCAGCTCCATAAACATATATGTGCTGCATGACCAGTGATGGAGCTGGGCTAACACAGGGACTGCTGAAAAAAAAAAAAAAAAAGGGGGGGGGGGGTTTGGTGGTGTCAGGGGGGGAAGCAGGACTTGTTAAGACCAAATCCCCCACCTGCTTAAGGAGCTGTGTGGACAGAGCAAACCTTCCTCCAGTAGGACCCCTGCAGCATCACTGTCATCTGCTCCCTGAAGCCATTCTTGTCCCATCCTCAGCTCTCCATAGGATAGCTTCTGCTTTATGGCTCTTGGCCACTTGAAGATATCAGTTAGTAGCCAGTAGGGATGGGATAGTTGGTCCCTACTGACCAACATTAATGGACACAGGCAGGAGATTCAAGGTATGGAAAACAGTGAACTGATTTTCTGAGGCAGATAAAGCCAGTCATAAAAACAGATGCTCTTCCTTCCCAACACGTGAATTGCTTTTTATTTTAAAAAAGACAAATTTGTTATCACAGAACAACAGAATTAAACTGCTCTGATTCCTATTCTTCAGTTCTTACATCAAAGAACTAGTTCCCTTAGACTGGTAAAATTTCTATTGCATTGCAAATTTCACCAAGATAAGGGATATATTTTCTCATAAAACAAATATATCTTTGCCCAAACCAAACCCTTCCTGCCTTTCAAGTCTGTAGTTCAAAGATCTGCCATTTCTGGCTATGAGAATGGATTTTTCTTCATTGTTTTAAATATGTCTATTACATGATTTAAAAGAAAACAATATAAAATCCTGACTGGTCATCTTTCAAGTTAACTTTAAGCCCATCCTAGTTTTCCAGATCTGCAACAGAGATCCTGGAAAACCTGCAAGTTCAGTAAGCTCCTCTTAAAACAATCCCAGGCCTTTGTGGCAACTTAACTCTCACTTAAGTTGATTTCTGGGCTTCTGAGCTGCATTTGTAGAATGTTTAGAGCCTTGTACTGCAGATCCCAGCAGAAACCTGGGAAGGACAAGCTCCCCTGGAGCTTCCAGGCTTCCTGCTGGCAAGTTGGTACTCGAGATGCTGAAAACACTGAAGTAACTATGCTCTTGGGATACCCAACTCTCTCATCAGCTAGCCAACTGATGAAATGGGCAGCCCAGGAGAGCCAAACTAGCCATCCCCAGTCCCAAAGAGTTTTCACAGCAGTGTTATCTCCAAATATGCAAAGCCTGGCAAGATGTCTTCAGACCAAACAGGTAAGTACTGAAAACTGAGTGCCTTTCAAACCTGTCCTGGAAGTACAAGGTAGTTCAAAATCAGACATTCATATTAAATGTTCCAGCATTTTCTGGTGGAAAAGCTCACACTCAAAAATCTTCTAGCAACTTCTGTTTACAACCCCTTCTCTACCACATGGGCTCTGGTAGCAAAAAAAAAAAGAGCATTCCTGGCAAACATGCTCTTATGTTGTTTTCTGCTTTCCCTCGTTATAGACAGGCCATTCACTCAAGTTTAATTTGAAACTGTGACAAGGAATCAAACTCACTTTCAAACACTCAAAATCTTTTTTTTTTTTTTCCTGACAGCTAAAACACTAATAGGCAGCTATGATTACATTTATTGGCATTATCTCATAGATAACCTATCAGTTATATTAAAGGCAGCATGTGGTAGATAACGGGATGATAAGGCAAGTCCTGACAAATGGCATGTATTTGCGTGAATAGGGACTGAGAAGTAATAATCTACAGATGATTTCCATGTTACTAACACTTCAGTACAGTGTGTAAGAATACCCACCTTGTCCAGGAGCCAGCCAGACATTACAGATACTTTTCTGTTGACCTTCAGAGACTGTCACTCATTTCATTGACAATTCAAAATAAATTTAGCAAGGCACTGAAAGAGTTCAACTAAACTCATGTGAACCTTGACGTGACAATTATAGCAGCTTATGCTTTCAGAAAACTTGCAAGCTACTTATCATATTTCCTTTACACTATTCAGCTAAGAGCCTCTAATGGTTTAGCTTGGCGAAAGGTACTGGAGTTCTTTTACTGAGCTGCTCCAAGGACAAGTCTTGATACTATTAGCAAAATTTATTCTTGTTAGCAATAAATTTCAGTCTACTGTCAGAGAAAACATGCAAAGCTCTCTGTGGGATGAAAAGACAAAAAAAATAAAACAGTAGTTACCCTTGGCCTCCGGACACTCTTGGCTTCTGTGTCTTGTTTCTTCACTGGCGTTTTTAACAAGCATCTCCATAACTTCTCTGCTCTCAGCTCCTTGTGATCCCATCTGTTTGTAGTCATCTATAAATGTATCAGGGAGCTGTAGAGTCTCTTCTTTCAGATGAACAGAAGGTATATGGTGATCTTCAGGTTCTAAACGAGTGTCAGAACTCTTAGCAATTTTTCCTTCCTTCTGCTGGGGATCAGACTCCTTAGCAGATTGGTCTTCATGCAATTCCTCTGGCTTGTGCTGAGGGTCCAGATTTAGGCTTGATGCTTCAGTTATAGCATCATCATTATCATCATCCTCCTCATCATTCTGACAGATGCTAGAAACTACACTGCCCTTTGCTGATCTGAAGTTTGTTTCTAAAGCTTTTTGAGCAACTTTGTCTTCAGTCCTGGTTAAGTTGCTGTGATCGTTTTTCAGTTCTAACATGGATGACACAAAGGGACACATTTCTGAAGCAGTTTTATTTTTTTGATCAACTGGTACTATTTCTTCAAGCTCAGTTATATCAGGCTCCATAATTAAATCATCTTCTCCCACTTCATCTACTGTCACTAATTCCTCCATGTTAGCAGGATACCAGGTCTCACCTTCTATCTCACTTCCACTCTCCCAGTCTCGGTCCTGTCAGAAAGATGTGAAACATTTGTGCGATCAGTGATTATAGATAATCACTGTTAAACACTGGGTTTTGAACATCAGTAACCAGCAAGAACTTTGATCTGGTCATGCCTAATCCCTCTTTTATTTTAGTTTCAATGAATGTTATGCCTTGGTGTTGTGATTTTAAATCCTGTGCACAAGAACAAGCAATCTCTTTTTAATTATTACATAAACTTTCACTTTGTGGAGATTCTCTAACTGCCTTGGGGATTACAGTCACTCCAGTCTCCTGCTTCTTACTTTTCTTTAAGCAATAGAAAAAGGCACAACCTGTTATATTTTATACCATCCCAGGGTGGAGAGAAATAGGCAGCACAATCCTGAGCCCCAGTCTAGCCACTGTGGCTCTTACTTTGCTGGACAAGGTCCTTTAAATTCCTGTGGTGACTGAGAAAACGTGGCTACCTTCTGCAGTCATTTCTTTGCATCATTAAGAGCCCTCTGCCAGGGACTGTGTTGGTAGAGATTGGCTTAGACCTTAAGAAAAATCAGTTTTATAGTTATATTCCAAGGTACGTAATTTGAAATACCTCACACATGCAGTTCCAGACTTACAGGTCTCCAACACTAATATTTGACTTCAGAAGTATTAGAATTATAACGTATATGTTACTTTTAAGGCACACTTGCATCTCAGATTTCAATTCCCAGACTTACCGCGTACACATAATCTATTAATAATCTGTATTCTCCTCCTGTTTGGCCATTCCCACACTTCCCCTCCTAGAATCCTAAAGCAGCACGAAAACTCTGGGAGTTGACACTGTTCTTGCCAGGAGATCAGTTTTCTACAGCAACAGATATCAACAGCTTCCATATCTGACCATCAACCCATGACCCTACAGATATGAAGCTGGAGGAATTCCAAGGACATTGCTGTCCCCGACTGCGATGCTGCAGTAGGGGTGCAGTAAAGGCATCATTTAATTAAAAACAGAAATAATCAGAAGAAGTTACTATCTGTAGTCCATCTAAGGACAATGTTCTGAAAAGTTTTCATCATTAGTGTCCTCCTTCTGCGCTGACAGCATCTCCTATTTTTGGGCTCGGTTCACAAAGTTGCACTTTGGGCATACATTACTTACAGCTGCCACTGCCAAGGTTTATGCATGTGAAGCAATGTACATGGGCAAAGAGCAACTAAAAAAAGTTCTGGAGACTTCAGGAAAAACTATCCGTTAAAGCAGAGGTCAAGATAAGGTAAGTTAATTTAGACAGCCCCTTTCTCTAACTCCTTTGCAAGCCTTTCCATGGTGGTTTAATATTTCAGTTGGGAGAATGTGCTACCAAACGCGGGTTTCACTCATTTTGTTATGGGAGCTGCACCAACAATGTGTCACTAACCTTCTCTTTTCTTGTGTTTTCCAGAATCTCTCCAGATTCTTTGCCTTGCTTATTAGCCGAAGGTGAGCTCTTCTCTGGAACTTGCTCTTCTTTTCCAAGCTAAAATAAATACAACATATACACGTATAGCAACACACAGTGGTGCTCCAGCATGTTGCTATTCTGGGTTTAGGGAAGCAAAGTCACTCACAAGGTCACATTCTTTATTTCTAAAGTTTATGCAAGTCAGCTAAGCTCTGGGAAAAGACCCAACAATTGGATTCCATTAGCAAAGCTGCACAAATAAAAATCAAGAAAAAGAAAATTAAACAAAATTAGAGAGATGTAATTTATATCTTAGAATTGGCTAGAAGACAGCTGGGAGAGAATGTGAATTTGCTAAAATTTCCAGCCTCCACTCCTCTGTTCTCTACCCACATCTGTTATATTGGCTCAGACATGGTAAGGAGACCAGCAGTGTTAAAACTCTGCAAAAGAGCTCAACTGGTTTGTTTATTGATGTAGGATCAGTCAAGAATGCTACCTTGGAAGAACAAACCCCCAGTATTATCTGGTCCTTGGTAAAAGAGGGGTGAAGTAAAAGTGTGAGCTCAAAATATTCAAACCTATTTCTTCCTTTTAGAATAAATTATTAGCAGTAGTCCCTGGAGAGGTATGCCTTTAACAAAGCCACTTTAAAATAACTTGAAAAACATGCAGGGGGGTGTGCGACACTGGTGATTTAGAATGCTGTCTGACTTTTCTCTCTGACATCTCCTCCCAAGGAACCATCCATCACAGTGAAATACCAGCCAAAGGAGAAAGATGACAAAAAGTGGTACGGACACACATATCTATGGCATGAGGTAGTGCTGCTGCCTGTTAAAGAGACTAGCTGAGCTACAAGGTCTAGAGATTTCCACCAACCTTGCACCCACACGAGAATAACAAACACCAGGTCAACTAAAACCAACCAAAGGCCCTGAGAGCACAAAGTCACAGGCTAGAGATGGACCTCTGGTCAGCAAAGCAGCTCTGCAGCCTCCTGTGCCAGCCTCCCTGGGGGTGGATGGGAGCAGTGTATCACCAGGGGGGACTGGGGGAGGCAAGGTGGCCAAAAGCCAGTAACAAGATCCCTGTTGGGTGGGGATATGAGCATGGGCTGTAATGGGACTGAGCAAAGGAGCATCTTGATCTCTTCCCTCTCAACTTTTTCCCAGTGGAGAATCAAACCCACAAATGCTACCACTTTTCTGAATAGAAGTGCTTCTTCAGAGAAACACTGATTTTGTAGGTGAGCTGATTCAGTGGTTCTTCCATGGGAAGAGATTTCTGACAGCACACTGAAGGAACTGTTGTGAATTATCCCTGCCACAACTGAGGGTAGGGACATATGATTAATAGAAACCAATTGCTCTGCTGAGTTGACCAAAAAGAAAGTATTCCTTATTAAAAATTCCTTCCCCATTTTAGCAGTGTAACAACCAGATCCCTGCATTTTCCTAGAAATATTGTGCATCCTTGTAAAATACCACAATTCCCAGATAACTCAACAGACATCACAGGTAGTGGAAGGAGGCAATGGATGCAGAGACCACCTATTGGGTATTCGGCACAGACTTAGAAGAGGGAGCAGTAGGGCAATTGCTTCTGTACATACAACCTGCATGTAAATAGCAGGTTGTCGCTTGGTTTTGTTTTGAGTTGTCTGTCACCCTCCCCTCACTGACTACCCAGTTCCGTGCTTGACAGAGAAAGACAATGGCCATGTATCCAAGACTGCAATGGTGTAATAGATCTGCATGATTTGGGCAAAGACATGGACAAAATGACCTCTCAAAATCTCTTCTAGGACTATATTCCCTGATTTTTTCATGGCAAAACACTGCATGTCACCAGCACCACACCCACAACAACTGATCTAAACTATTTCAGCAAATATATTACCTCAGCATTTACCTTCTTCTTACATACAGTTTGAGATCTCTATTTACCTCATTCTCAGGAGGTTTGGTTTCCTTCACATCACCACTTTCATCAGCAGCATCTTCCTCGTGGTCTTTGTCGGCTTTCTTCACCTTATTCTTATCACTTTGTTTTTGCCTGGAGCCCTCGGATGCCTTGCTGTGCTTCTGTTCCGCCGCCTCCTCCCTGGCACTGTCCTCGCTGTAAGAATGCCTGCGTTCCCTTAACTTGGCCTCTTCCTTTCTCTTAGATCTCCCAGGTAAATCCTGAAGCTGCCTCTGAAACTTGTCAGATTTTGACTTGGAGGTTTTTCGGTAGTAGTCATCTTCCCTGCTCTTGTAGCCAGATAAAGGGTGAAGAGAGCCAGGGGAACCACTCCTTAAATATTTCTCTCTGTGCCCTCTGCCTCCTTCAATTCGTTCATCCAAATCAAACTTGTCCAGCTGTCGGGAATAATGTTTCCTCTCATGTACCCACATGTCAGTCCTGTCCCTCTTCTCATCCCCATTCTCTCGCCATTCTCTGCTGTCTCTTTCCTCTTCCCGTCGAGAATATGGGGACTGATCCCATGACTCTCTCCCATTCCCCCAGTCGGTCCTGCTGGTCCCCATTGGGCTGTGGGGTGAACTGCAGGAAGTGAAGCTGGGAGTGTGGGATCGGGGTGACAGAGAGCGGCTTATGGGGCTGCGAGAGCGGGGCCTCTCTGTGCCATACCTGTTGCAGAGGGAAAAGGCAGCTGTAACTGGCTGACCCACTGTGGTCTACCAAGTTCTTACACACTGGAAACGCATGGGACCTGTCCTGGAGACTGCAAACCTCAGACCCCAGGCCTTTCACAGACATGCAATGCACAGCTGCAAACACAGTGAACAGGAGAAAAGGCAATGTTGTATCCACAGAGCTTAACTAAATCCCCACAGATCTGTTAAGAATATACTCATTCATTCTTAAAAGCATCTCATAGGGGTTTAGCATTAAAAGCTTATAATACGTTAATACCTTTACAATGACTCAAATGTTTGTACCCTTAACACTCACTCATCTGGGGCACCTCTGAGAAAAAAGTGACAAAAGTCACCTACTTAAAAGAGATGTTTCAGGACTGTGATTCCTCTCCATTTTTGCTGGAAGGTCCAGAAGCCAGGCATATCAGGAATACACCCAAATACACTGTAAGGTGAACCAGCTCCTTCCCTCTAGGTCTCCCAGTGCTCCCAGTCTTTACACTTGTCACACAATGGGGAGGAGAGCGGAATGGTTTGTGTGTTCTTCACATACCAGGTGTATTTTCTGAGTCATCATCAGTAGGAAATATTTCATTTATTTTCATAACATGTACAGTTTCAATCTGATCTCATTATATAGGCCCTGCACCTACTATTGCACCCACTTATATTTTTACAGCAATTTGAAGTGAAATCCAAAATAAGAAAGCAAAGGAGATGAGAGGGAAGCACACAGATAAATGTGTTTTCTACCTGCAGGTTTACAGATTTATCCAGGTCCCAATTCCAAACTATGGAGAAATTTTACCTGTCCACTTCACGCATCAGGTCCCTCTCCCTCTGCGAGTGGATGTCCTGGATGATGGCAGCCACATTCTTACCTGGTTTCTAAATAAGACAAAGACACTGTTTAGTATGCTGCAGTACTCTCCAAGCTAATACAGGTGATATGTCCTTCAAGAAACAGCATCCACACATCATTCAGTTATGCTACTACTGAGAATTATTTAGTTTTGGTGGTGTAGTTGCAGTCTTTTCTGCAGATGGTATCTCAATAGCAGGACCAAATCAGTGAAATGATACAAATAGAAAAATGTACTGCGTTATGTTGTAGCACTGTCTGCTCATGCTTGGCTGCTGTAACAGGCTTTGAAAACTAGCTTGTCATTCCCTGATACACATTCACTACAGAGTATTTTCTAGGAACTGGATGTAAGCAGAAACAAACCAGAAAATTTTTCTAATATCTGAATTAAATATGTGTATCAGTATATCTCTGATCCTCTAGGAATGAACTGCCTTCTTGTCATATCACAACTCAGCTCATTCTAGAGTATAGCTCTAAAAGACCATGTTTAGACATCAGAGCTTCAGAAAAGCTAAGTGCAAGAAAGATGCATACTGGAAGTATTGCTTACTTGAGATTCAAGATCATTTACAAAAGATGGGCAACTCCAGGCTGGAGTGTTTGCACTTCACAAAATGCTTGGAACATGCACAGCTGAGCAACATAATCACACAGGAACTAAGAGCAGTTTGTGGCAGTAAACAGCTCATGCATATTCTCCCTTCCATGTTGTACTTCTTGTTTGTTTGCTTTTAACAAAGAGAAAGGGCTTTTGCTCGTGCAGACAAAAATAATTTAATGAGCTGAAACACTGCCATTGGAAAGGCTGAAAATCTTCCTTAAATTGAGGCAAACTGCCACACTTTCCTGGGTAATTCCTGTTCCTCAGCTATGTTAAGACGTACAGCCTCCATTACCTCACATCTGAACCCCTCACCATATCACACTAAGCAAGACTGCCTTAGTTTACGAACTTTTGGCAACCCTTCTAAGTACCCTTAAACTATTATACACATACAGGAGAGAAAAAGACTTTTCCAAAGGTCAAAACAAATTATCTAGGTTACTTGTTTTCCCTCAAGGCTCATGAAAGGCCCCTTAACCTCTGAACTTTGAACATTACAGGTATTTTATAAAATAGATAGATATTTTACAAAATAGTTAGATAATACAATCCAAAACTTTTCAGCTCTGCATTGCCAGTTCCAGTCCAAGTATCCATGAAAAAATATCCAACTTTTTAGTAGTACACATGGCAGTACATAAGCCTTCATAAATATGCTCACAAGAGCAATGATTTTTGAACATCACACCAGTATCCACCACATCAGACGTGTCACACACTCTACAGGAAGTCCAAAGACTATTTCTCTGTTCTGACTCCATGTAAATAAATAAATGGCTTTTTAATTTAAGTAATTAAAAAAAAAAAAAAAAAAGAAAGAAAAAGAAATCGTGTGAAGTTTAGCCATGGCATCACTGTGTGGTCTAGAGATTGTACTACGGCTCAAACATGCAAGCAGTGAAAAGCACTCCTTCAGGCTCAATGCCTGACTAAAAGGATAGGACCATCTTATTTTTGCTGATGTGTTTTATCTTCCACGTAGCCGTGTTTTAGACCTTTGTTAGACCAAGCAACACGGGAGCCTGCTCAGAAAAAAGCTCAGAAGGAATTTGCGGAATAATGATAGGTAAGATCCAGAGAAAGTGGTTCTTCCAGGAATGAAAGTTTAGAACAAGACCAAGCAGCTAAGTATAAAAGATCATTAACATACATTCATTAGTTTATCTTTCTTAATTTATTTTCCCATAATATTAAAGAATTAATTAGAAATCAGTAATCAGTAAAGATTTAAGGTGTATTCTGCAGGACATGCTATGGAAAGTCACAAAATCTGATCAGGAATGACTATCTCACCTTCAACTGCAATTCCTTGTATCTTTTAGACATCCTAATAAGCAACTTGTCATCATTTATCATAGCAGGTTTTTCTTTGTAGTACTGCACCATGGCTTGTGCTGCTTCACTGTAAGCCATTTCCAGAAAGGCCTAGCACAAATGGAGAGAGGTTTAAAATCTACTACATAATTACAAATACAGAATATAAGAGAGAAAAAAGAAAGCACAATAATTTTCATTTGGATTCTTCTCAAGCAAGATGTCTAGATAGTGCAGAACCAGGGAGCTTTCCAGCCCTGGAGCTGAAATAATACTACTTAGTCCATTGCTCAGCCTCCTTTTAACTGCAAATAATGGTTTCAACCCAACTATTAAAGCTCATATGCAACTTTAGAAGCCAGTTTAGTTAAAAATTGAATAACTGGAATCCAATCTTTCTTGATAGATGAAAACATCATCTTTCCCTTGTTTCCTCACTGGTGCCTTCCCTTACCATGTGTGTGCCAGATCACCCAGCAAAGCCAAGGCCTGAGGGCTCTGCCATCAGCCTGTGACTGTAATTACACCACTGCAGGATCTGCCTCTGCTGTACCAACAGTTCAGCAAAGAGTGTAGGACAGGCGAACCAAACTAGAGTGCAAGTAATTCTTCAATATCCAGTTCAGCTCTATGAGTATGGGTAAGAAAGCAATAGCAGCCTCCCAAGACAGAACAAGATTAGTCTGAAAGTATCCCTAACAAATTGACTGAGAGAAGAAGGCCAAGTTATTAACTTTTTTTTAAAAAAAGTATTATTATTTTTAAAAGTACAGATTTACAACACTTCATTAAGATTTTTTTTTTTTTTTTTAACAAGAACTATGAGGCAGTGGTCATATTTATGCCATTATCTAATTCTGTGAACACCAATTTTATTTTACTTTAAGAGAAGGCTTCATATATTTACAATTCTATTACCAAAAAAAAAAAAAAAAAAAAAAAAAT
>JANHGN010018735.1:15827-33978 GCA_024605025.1 Megaceryle maxima | reverse complement strand
ATGGAAACAAGAACTGCTGCAGAAATTAATCTTGAAGACAACTGGAAAATAAAACTTCATGCAACTTAGAATGAAAAAAAAGAAAGAATAAAGCAGTCATTCTTCTAAATACAAGTGAAGGTGGCTTCTTCTGATGCCTCTAATGTACTAAATTAATCAATCCATGGATCAGGTCTCCACCATGTGGCCAAGCCTCCACATCCCCAAAGTGATTTTTCAAGTTGGGTTCCTTGTCTGTTTGCAGATGAGCCTTATTGAACATCATCCAGGTTCAGTTCTGTTAATTGATCTTTTGTGAATGAAATTGTGTCTGATTATATCCCTTCTTCCAGATGCTTTAGGTGCTCTTGCACTTACCTGAAATTTCAGTAACATTTTATTAAAGCCCTCATTACAGCATAAGAGACAATATCCCCATTAACAATTTCTTCTTAAACAATTCTTTCTTCAAAGCATTATATTAGATATATCTTAGCATTTCCTGCTATGACTTCCCAATAAAAAGAGTAAAGGGTATTGGGACAGACTGCAATTAAAAATGGGTGCTCAATCTGTCATATACCTTAATAAAGTACAAAGAGCTGGAAAGCAGAAGCATCAGCTTTCATTATTACATTCATCAGAACATACTCAATTCCTTCATTAATAGCCAAAAACTGTAGCTGATCTGTGATTAATTGGTGTTAAGCTTGAAAGATAAACAGCAGGATTTTTTATTTCATCAAGGACATTAAATAGCAAATGTTGCCTAAGCAATGTTCAGAAGCTAGATTTTTTTTGTGGGTTTTTGTTTTGTTTGTTCGGGTTTTTTGGGGGTGTGTGTTTTGGTTTGGTTTTTTTTTTTAAGTGGATACTTCTATTTTCCTGTACCTCTGGTTGTCCCAGAGTTATGTCTGCCTGTATGTAGAACACCAGTTTTCATTCACTATAATAAAACTTCACTGATACAACTCCTCACATTTGGCTTCCCTGTAAGCTTTTAACAGTGACATGAGTATTTAGTCATTGCAGTCCTTTGAAATACCTTGAAAGTTACTTTCCTGGATGGATTCTGTAGGGGGATAATAAACTTATCTGGTAACATTCAGAAATTGATTTAATATTAGCAAAGGTAAAAAACAATGCACATTTAAAAAAAATCCATTCTATTTAGCAGTCCCAGAGAGGATGAGAAAATGGCTGTTTTTAAAGGGTAGAGTTTCCTACATGACAGTTAAATTAGTTTCTCACCGGAGTTCAAAGAATAAGCGCTTCAAGTTTAAGTAGAATCAAGTATTTTCATGGTTTTCCTTGCCTCTGGAATCCTTGTCCTTAGCAACACAAGACTAACTACTGATAAATACAGTCATTTATTGGGCAGACTGGAGAAACTGTTGCCCTCATGAGACCTTCAGAACAAGCACAGTCTAAGAAGGACAGCATACAGAAACCAAATGCAAGACTTTTTTCTTCCTAAATTTAAATAAAACAGCTCATTTTCACAGAGAGGAAACCAAGCAATGACTGCAGAGCTTTGTCACTGAACAGTTATTTACCATGCATGTAACATAGTGGACAAATCATGTATTTAGATATGCATAAGACCACCATTAACAGCAACAGTAATTTAGACAGGGCCTGAACAGGGCAGTCCAAAGAGGATGCTTTACTGCTAATACATGTGCATTAGTATCTTTAATATATCTTGTAATAAATGCAATTTCAACTATCTGCAAGAATATAAACCCAAATAAAGTGTGTCAAAGAAAAAATACTGGAACAGTCATCCAGAAATTTAATTACCCATAACTTTTTTTGAGAACCACTCAGGAGCTTTCTGTGTGCATCCCTAAAGTGCCTTTGCTTTGAAGAGAGGAATTTTCTCCAACAGGACACATACCATTATGGAATCATTTGCTACTTTACAGTAGTACTTCTAAAGTAAATTAAAACAGCTCTGCAGAAGATAGGGCCACTGCAATGTGATTCTTTAAGTGCAAGGGGTTTTAAATTTGCCTAACTACAATATACAAAATTTTAGCATTTGCACTGTCATGCAAGGCAATCCTGAGTGAAGCTGTTACTTAAGAAGGCTGTGTAAATACTGAGTTATCTTCATGACTGGACTTACCCTCTCCCCTTCTTGATTATTCCACTCAAAAGAGAGGATGTTCATCCAGAAGAGTCAGCAAGTCTTAATGTATACAAATAGCTGTATTATCTTATTTCTAAAAAAGTCAGAGGCCGATGCCCCTTTTGTGAGCTACATTCCTATTCACACACATATGCTTTGTGAAAGTTGTTTCCTTTCCATTTCCTATCTGTTTATAAGAAATACCTTGTTTTCCCAGCAACATTAACCCTGGCCCCTCTAACCCAATGCCTTTCCCTGCCACTCATTTATTGCAGCAGTTCAAGTCCTTGCAGGCTTTGTACTGGTCTCACTCAGAAACAAGACAGAAAGGTCTAGTGCTATCAGTATAGAAACCCATTAGCACCTTAAGTTCTACTAAGCTCACAGTAATGTCAGCTTCAAAAACTAAGTGTTCAGAAAGACAGGTCTATCCACTCGGTTCTGGGGCAGCAATCAAAAGCAGCTACTGAATAAGGAGCTTAGGCTGGAAGCATTTTGATCTTCTCTCTCATTTTGAATGTACAGAATATTGTTATTTACTCCTGAATATAAGCCTTCAGAAGACCACCAGTTGAGCTCCCTAGTCCTTTCCTCTATAGCTTCTACCAAGCAGTGAAGATTCTGTCCCTAACAGGCTTAGCAAGTCAAGCTATAATAGCAAAATTCTAACTGGTATTTCTGCTCCATGGCATGTTAAAACACTTACTGGACTAAGGGAGGCTCTTCCTTTAAAAAAAGCTTATAAAAAGATTCAGGCTGAAAGAATTCCTCTGCAAGCAGCACCTGGATAGAGTCACAACTGACCAGCAGCTAAGTTTCAACTGTTCTAAATAACAATTTTTTTCCCCCCTCAAGAAGTATTTATTAAATGCAAGCTTAAAACTTTACCGCATTTCCTCATTGTAGGTAACCATAACTTGTAGTCCAAGTGTTCCCTTGCATGCATAGCTATTGGACTATGAAAAGATACTGCGCATACAAACCTATGGGTCCATAAACTGAACTGCTGCTGGTTAAGCTCCAGAACTATCCTTCCCCTCCAGACCAAATGCAAGAGGGGGTGAGTCAGCACTCAAAAAACAAGGCAAGTCTTCCCCCCAGCAGTTTGATATTACCAATTCATCCTTCCCTGCAGGAACGATTGGCACCCAAAACACATCTAAACAACTGTATGTAACAAGTAGTCATGTTTCACCAGCACGGGTATTTGCAGAGGAGGTGAATACACTCAGGAGAGAAGGTACAGGGCACAGTATAAGTCACCACAGTTCAGTCAGTATCCACTTTCCATAGGAACAACATTCCTTCACCTCCAACCCCTTCTTTCCACAGCAAAAACTGGTGTAGGGGGGAAGATAGTATTAAATGCCTTACATTATCTCAAGAAACACGCTTTCATTTGTACTTTTCTATGTACAGCTTTATGTGTCCCTACTACATCCTATAATACTCAAAAGGAGGTAACTGCTCTAGATATAGAGCTGTGGAACTTTTGAAGTTCCATAGAGAAAACATTGATGATATTTCAATGAAGATCAGATTCTTTGTGCAGGACATGACTTTTCATACTGCAGCATCTTTAGTATGAAATTCAAAGAAGCAGAAATAGTACCTCCTCTAGGTCACAGGACTAAGCCAAAATTCACAGACATTCTGGGATGCAAGTAGCTTTGAAAAATGAGGGTCTGATTTCTAGCAACTTCTGCCTTAGTTGACAAATGTATTTAGAAACTCTACATTTTAAAATAAGTTAAAGCAAACTGTAGTATTTGACAACAGCAATTAGCCATTCACACAGGGTTGCATTTTAGTAACTGATGTAGAGACATGCATATCAGCTTTAGCTAGTACCCCAATTTAAGATTCCCATTTGCTACAAGTCCCAAGAGGAAAAAGGAAGCCACAGATCAAAAAGCTAGGTCATCTGTACACGCTGAAATTTAAGTCTTTATTTAAAAAGTAAACCTTTGGGCACATTGCAATTAACAAAAAGAAAAAATACAAAGAAGATTCTAATAGATTAAGTAGTCAAAAGCCAGCAATATTACAAGCTGTTTACATACCAACATTTACATTAATTTAAAACAAGTGGCATGTCACCAACATGTAAAACATACTTCAAAAGTTTAAAACATCAAATTTACTTTTGAAGGATACAAGTCTACCACATGTGTGAACATGGGTTTGGTCATTGTTTAAATCCCCTCTTGCACTGAAATGTTCAGTCTTCAAATTATACAAGTGGATAGCTAGCAGCTGTTGCTATCCCACAGTGGTTCTTCCTGTCCTTGGCCATGTAGATATATCCTTTGTCACCCCACTTCTCACCCCAGCTGAGAAAACAGAAGTAAAACATTTGTCTTCATATGCAGAAGAACTTTATTTACCCCCACTAAGTGTTTAAACTGAGAACTGCTACTTTCCACATTTGTTAAAAAAAGTCAAGAAAGCTGCAGGCAAACTGAAGTGCCTTCCACCAATGGAAAGCATGACAGAAGAGGCATCCCAAGCTCAGAAATACAGGGTGCAACCATCCTTCTTGCTAGGTGGAGACTTACATGCAAACCTGATTACAGGTGCCAGAAGCTCAGACACTGCTCCCAACCAACTTTAAGAGAAGACCAAAGTTTCAAGCAGCACTTGACAGGGGTGCCCCAGTAATTCTGAGAACATGAGCTATGCTGATGGGAATTGCTCTTCAGCATTAATTTACTGTTTTCCCATCAAGCCAGGAAGTAACTCCATCTTTAAAGCTGCAGTGTTACCCTATTTCACCCAAGTGAGCAGTGCTCAGGTTCCAGAAAAAAGTCTCACACCCCCACTACCTGGTTTCCTCCTGGACCCCTCTGCTCTGCCACTTCAACATCTACTAGCTTCATGAGTTGTTCCATTACTGAGCTGCCTTTAACTGAAAAAGCAGAATAATTAGATTGCTGCTTTAGGCCTACTTTATTATGCTGCCAGCAGCACAAGCCAGGCTTAACCTTCTCATACAATACAATCTGAGAACAGTCTCCAGGTTTTCCACAGGCAGATGAATGTTGTCTCCACACCCACCACTACAAAAACAAGCTACCTTCCGCTCTCCCCAGCCTCCAAAGGCTACAAGGAGGGAGGGAGAGAGAGAGAGAGAGAGAGAGAGAGAGAACTTACCTGTTCTTAACAATCCAGTATTTCTTCCCATCTACATCTTCCCCCTCAAAGCCATAACCTACAACCAGAACACCATGGTCGAGGTCTTCACTGCTACAGTCTGGTTCATAGTAGATACCTGCAGAGGTATAAGTTCACACCTTGAACAAGCTCATCTGCAAGAAACCCTGCTCCCTCACCAGCAGCTTTGTGTTATTTGAAATTAAATGTTGCACATCTTAAGAGTTAAAGGAGTTGTAAGTGAACTGTATCATGGCAGAAACAGAGAGACAAGTACACACATACACAAGAGAAGTACAAACTGCAGAGAACCTGGACTAGAATTAAAAGGAGTCCTATGTCCACAACATCATAGTTGTTGGGTTTTTGCCTGTTAAACTGAAGGACTATTCAAAAAGAGTTCACTGCATGCAAGTTGCTAACAAATGCCCACCTGACTGATAAAACTGGAATGAGGAGTGGCCTGCATCAATAGCAACAGACACTGGACCCACAGCTGCTACTGCTTTCATGAGAGCTCTTTCATGTCCTTGAGGGATGTCAATAAAGCCAGTGTCATTAGCAGCATTGTACTCTGCCTTGTAGCGACAGTCTTCATCATCCTAAATAAAGAAAGCCCTGATTATTACATAGTTCTCCACTTAGCATACAGGTGAGCAAAGGAACTACCAGACATTCTATTACTTTACTGCCTTGAAAACAAGGAACCAAAGAGGATCCAGTTGCTTCAGCAGTGCTTTGGAAGAAGAGCAGAGGGAGAACAGAAGCTGCTTTTTAGATTCTCAGAAGTACAAAAAACCCTGAAGGACAGTGGTGCCCAAAAAGAAACATTTACTGGGATGCAAAGGACCATCATATCCCGGAACCCTGCCTTTTCTGATAGGAAAGACAAACCTCTTTTCACAGAGGAAGAGTCCAGAATGCATTAATGGGTAGTGGCAGAGATCCAATTATTCATTAATTACAAAATCCAGAAATTGCTCACTGAGCAAGCACTTTAAATCCACAATTTTAGTCTGTCATAGTATGAAACTATATAATTATTTGTATTATGTGGCCTTACACACAGCACTCATGTATTCTGTGCTTCTTTGCATTTTTTTCACAATGAGGCCTAAACTGTTGGTGCCACAGACATTTACCCTCAGAAGAGAGGCCTAGTTTGGAAATCAGGCAATGTCAAATTGAAACAGATCAAAGCACATCCCTCCCTTACATGTGCAGTAAAATACACTTGTTGCCTCCCTCCAACTAAAGGAATACCAGAGTACACCTCAGTTGCTTACTTTTTGTACTTGGCAAATTAGACACTTTCTGTAACTAACTGATGTCTGGAAAATCATAATTAGGAAAAAAATTGACATTCTAGCACTGCAGGTGAACAGGAACCTAAATCCAAAGGGTTCTATACCACTCACAACAAATGACATTGCTACTGAACATTCAGTCAACACAAAACAAGCTGTAAGGAAAGCTACTTTAGTCAGTAGATCTCTTCAAGCGGGTAGCAGTCCAAACCATGGACTGCTCTCAAGTGATACCAGTTGACTACTGCTCATTTGTTCTTATGTCTGTTTATCTTTTGGTAGATAATTAGACATATTTTAGAAGTCTGCCCCTTACCTGCATTTATGCACATTTAGTCCAGAATAGAACTTAAGGCATTGCCAAGAGCTACTGTTAAAAAACAAATCACACAAGCTGTAAGAATTAGATGGTCTGTAAGTAGCAACTCTCTAACAGCTCAGTTATGGGAAGCTGAATTGCACCCCTACAACTAAGTATCACTGTTGAGAAGGGCCAAGTCCTGGTTTGGTGTGTCAACTAAGATAAGGCATGACATCTGATAGGAGGGCAGCAATAAGGTGGTGGAATAAAAAAATTGCTCTAGTTTTTCCAGATGGTAATGGAAAATGCCCTGGTAAGATTTTGACCTCAGAGACCAGTGCAGTATGTGATTCCTACTAGGGCTAGCAGGCATTCTAGTTTTCTTAGGAAAGCTGAGACAGGAAGAACCTACATACTGATTACTACTTAGACATTTTCCTGTCTAGGTATGAGTTTCTCAACACACAGCTTGTAGTGCTGGTGTCACATCTTTTGTGTGGACAAGTTCAGCTATCACACTTACCTTTGCAGTATATGGGTAGGATTCCTCTGAATCAATTCCCCCATTATCCTGCACATACTGGAAAGCCTGGTCCATGAGACCACCATTACAGCCTTGATTCCCTTCAGGTCGAGAGCAGTCCACCAGATTCTGTTCACTCAGTGAAACAAGTTTGCCAGTTTTTCTGAAGTGCTGTCCTTCAAGAGCTCCAGTTGTGCTGAAAGCCCAACAAGATCCACACTGACCCTGAAGTAAGAAATGCAAGTTACCAATCCAGACAGATGAGGCAATTATAGTTCCCTTACCACTAATCTAAACAAAAACAAAAGCCACAAGACCAGCTTCAGTTTCATGCTCCTAGCACGTACAAGTGATGATACTACAGCCTTTTGGAGTTCTTAAGACATTTAAGTACAGAATTCCTAAAAATCCTGAAGTACAGCAAAACCATTAAAAAAATAGAACAATTTACTGAGCTTGCACTAGGCTTCATTAAATGAGTCCACTATTTTTCCTCTATGGAAGTGCAGGTAGGATTCAGGAAACAGGGCCTGTAACTGGTTAGAAGTTTACTATCACAGAGCACTACCTGGTCTTTAACTGGAGTTACATATCCCTTCTCTCTCCAGTCTACTGATCGCGGCACTTCCAGGAAATTGGGCTCAAGAAACTGGGATCCTCTGTACTTCCTTTCTGTCTTCTTGTGTGCATAGCCATTCATCAGCTGCCTGAACTCCTCAGTTGTCTGAAGAAAATTTAACACATCCAGTCACTGTCTATTACACACAACTGTTTAGAACTGCATGTTTCATGCCTCTATACATACCATGTCACCAAACTGATTCATCCCCAACTTGTAGCTGTGTTTTCCTAGTGTGTGATCCAGGTTATGGAGTTCAATCATCTTCAGGTTCTTCTCCCACACCACTCTCCTCCAGCTTTCCTCTCTCTGAGGGTCCAGAAAAAAAATACTTCAAGGAGGCAGTTCAAACACAGTTCACTTGCACGATAACGTGCTTTGCTATGGCTTGCATACTGAAGCAAATGCAGAGGGAAGTCTGAGCACTGTCTAAGATATGGCCTTTTTTTTGGCACCCTCGTAACAAAAAAAGAGCAGTATAGTATAGCTGGGTCGATGCATAAAGACAGGAAAGGGACCCCTGAAGAGGGGGAATTATCCTTCCCAAGTGCAGGCCATAGCCAGCGTTAAAACAAAGCAGACATGACTCAGCTGGCAGGGCCCAGTTGAGCTCGCTCAGCGCTGGCTGAGCGCATACCTCCGAGCGCTCACCTCATGGTAGTCCTTGTTGTGCCACGACTTCCACAGCTGCCAGTGGCTGTCCAGATCGTGGTCTGCTCTGGGAGCACTGGTGGCCAGTCCCAGGCAGAGGCAGAGCGTGATCAGACATAGATTCATGCTGGCAGATCTGTCGGGAGGCGAGAAAAGCGGTCGGACAGAGCGACGCGCAGGCAGGCGGCCCCTGGCCTCAGAGCCCGGAGGGTGATGCCACACCTCAAACGGGCCTGTCCGCTGACACACTGCGTGTCCCTCCGCTCCTTCATAAGCCGATCACTGGACATACACCCAAACTGCGCACTCTAAAGTCCTCCGGGGCGGACACACAAGGAGGCTGACCGCCCACCCTCACCGAGACTTTTCGCGGGAGCTCCAAGAGCCGACCCGGCCTTTGCCCGTCCGGCTGCGGGGAGTGAGGCCCTCGTCCGAGGCTGTAAACAACCCCGGGCGGCGGCGCCAGGGCGCGGGGCCAGGTGGCCTGCAGCCTCCCAGCGAAGCGACAGGAAGAGCAGCCCCTTCCCAACAGGAGCCGCCCCAACCGCGAGACAATAACGGAGGAGAGGCCCGCGGGACACCAATGCTCGCTCGCTCGCCCACTCAGCCTGCTCACCTCGCTCGACCCCTACGTTACGCTCCCGACTCCTCAGCCTGGCGGTGTTCACCCCCTCGCCGTCCCTCTTATACCCGCCGCGGCTGTGCCCGCCCCGCCGCGCCGATTGGTGGCCGTGCTGGGCCTCGCCCTGGCGGGCCGCGCCTCTCGCCTGGGTCCGGGTCGCGGCAGGGAGCGGAGTGGTCTGCGCCGGGGCGGAGCGGTAGGCCTTCACGGTGCTCCGTGCCGCGACGAGGCTTCTGACCTGCGGGGCTACTCCTTGTCACCCGACGAGGAAGGGCTCCGCCGCCAGGCCTTTAAACGGGAGCAGCCGCGGTGTCCTGAAGGCGATATGGGGCCACCCCCAGGGCAACCCGGCACCGCCAAAGCCGTAACGTTTGGCAGCCTTTGTCTAAATACTGTGAGTCCCAGCACGCTGGAGACAGTGGCAGCACGCTAAGCTGCTTGGAATTTGACCTAGAAAGGACTTAAAGGTGGCAATTGGCAGACTAAAGAAAAACAAAATTTGAATAAAAAAGGCCAAAATGGTGAGGTGCCTGCAGCTGCAGACCCAGCCCGGTCCCCATGTTCCCATCGCCAGCTCTTGCTCAACTCAGGCCAGTGAAGCGGCTGCCATGCTGTGCCAGTGGTCTGCCACCTGGGCACCCAGCAGCCTAGCAGAGGCCACCTGGGCAGGTGTGCGTGCTTCTGCACCTTGTGCCCCCTCAGAGCACTGGAAGACCGTGCCCCAGCCAGCTCCTACCCCAGCAAGCTCATGCCATTGCAGCTGCACAGCAGGTTTTGTTACACATAGCAGTTAAGGCAACTTCCACTGGCACCTGGGTAGGCATGAGGGAGCACGTCCCACTGGACATAGTCCACTGGGCGGTCACACCAGTACAAGAAACATTCCCAGAGAAATCCTTTTTATTCCCTCACAATTTAGTATCTGAAAACTGCTTTTTCTAGGCTCGGGACTTGAGCCTTGTAAGAGTAGGGTATTTTACCACCAGCCTGGCTAGTGTTTATATGTGTAGCATCCAGTACCGTCTACTGGAAAACTGCAGCACAGTTGAGACATTATAGATACACATAGAATCGGTTTGCATCTAACCAGGAGAAGACAGAATTTGATTTTTAACAGGGAACTTGCCTCTAGTAGAATAACTGCAAGTGCTATGAGATATTCCCCCTTGAGCTCCTGTAAAGCCAGCATTGCTGATGGCTTTAGTTTGCAAACTTGAAAGCATGAACTTAGAGTAGAACCTGGGGTTTGTAGGCTGTTACCCAACAGCAAAAAGGAAGACATCATATGATACGTGCTTCTCCCTTTTTTGATGTGTTAAGACACATGATGTGTTGTTAAAATGAGGAATGCATGTTTCCTTACCTGGATTATCCCAGGAGAAGTCTTTGGCCCAAGGAAGCCCCCACAGAGCCCAAATATATAGAGAGAAGTTGGAGGGGTCATCTTGTCTTTTCAAAGTACCTGTGTGAGTCTCCTGCAACTGAACCAGTGTATCGATTACACAAGCAATGTGTAAATACACCCAAAATTGTTGCTCCTTGATTAGTAAGTAATCATAAGCAAGCTTGTAAAACCCCTGAGAAAAGAAGATATTTTAAAGCTAAAGTACTTACTTAAGAGAAAGCTTGCATATGAATGCTGAGGACTGATCTGTCAGGATGTTTTATACATGTGCAGCCATGCCACTTTAAGCAAGAATATAAAACATGGAAAGGAAAGGACTTCTTCAAAATAGAACTGTAGCAAATGCACCTTGGATGAATTACAATTCTTAGGTATTACTTGTTCATCATTTTAATATTTGCTTGCTTTGCAAAGCTGTGCTATCAAATTTCTAGTGGTCTTTGTGGCTGAAATTTCTGTAAGTTCTTGTTTTGCCTTAAGCTGTTGTACTAGTGGCTGGTGGCTGACTGACCATACAGATATCAATGGAAACATTTTCTGAAAGGAAGAAAAAGAGTGTGACATGCACTGCAATAATCAACATTGCATGCTTGCACAAATTTGGATAATTACTAGTATGTGTAGGTTTGAAAACTAAGGTTAATATCCTTGTGCTTTCTGTTTAACTGTTTGTATTTCTGGTTGTCAAACAGTTTCAAGATCTTTTATTTTCTAAGGAAAATAACCCATTTCCTTATTTATAAAGAAAAATGAAAATGCACACACTGGTAATACTATGTGTTTTTATCTTTCCAGCATGAAACTTTTCAGTACCTAGCCAGTTCATGTGTAAATACCTTAGGAGAGTCAGATGAAGTTCATACAGCTTGAATAACAGAGATTTTTTGTGTAATTTGTTGGTTTTGTGGTTTGTTTTGTTTGTTTTCATTTTTGTTTGTGTTATGTGTTTTTATTTTATTTTATTTTATTTGTGCAGGATTTTAAAAGTTTTTACTTAACAGGTTTTTTTGCTGATATTTTCTGTGCCTTGGGACTTCTGGATCCTATTTAGGTTAGCTTTGTTTCTCCAATTGTATCTGATATCAACTGAGCATTGAAAGGCTACAGTTAAGTTCTCAATGAACTATGGACAAGGACTTCTTTTCTAAAAAGGCACAAGGTTTAGTTGGCTTGACAGGAGGTAAGGTCAAAATTACAGAAGGTCTTGCACTATAAATCACATGTCTGCTGCTCTGTAATATGCCCTAAGATGCACCAAGACAAACTGACACTTTTCCAGATAGTATGAGGTCCTGTCTCTGGGGAAGTTACCATGCAGTCAGCTAGCACGTGATATTGCTGTGCTGCTGCCTCTCCTGCTGAGTACTCTTAGTTCAAGTACACACACGCAAGTGCCAGATACCATTTGCATTATGAAGGTAAGCTCACCCTACAAGTTTATTTAACATACTGTACATTATTAACAGAGAGTTTGCTGAAATTCTCCAAGGAGACAGGAGTACTATCACCTTCAGCATGTTGGCTTCGGTTTGAATCCAGTCACAACTATTATGTGGACATATCATTTCCCCAGGTATTTCGTGAAGGAAGCCTAGGAGCCCAGGTGCAGAAACATAAGGATATGCAAGGGAAATCAGCATGGCAACAGCTATGGTGAGAACCTGGTCGTCACAAGAGCACCATTTAGAAACCTGTGATAGGAAGCTGGCCTTGGACTACTTCCAACTCTTGGATGAACATTTCCTCTCCAAGAGCTGTATTTTATCGTCATCAATGTGAAGACTGCCAGCCGTGCTGCAGAGACTGTTCACGACTCGATCGAGGCAAAAATGTCATACCACACAGCAACTGGCATCCTTCTGTCCCAGCACTGTTCCTACTGCTCCTGTCTGTGCACCATTATGTGGTTACATGCCAAACTGCAAGCCCAGTGTGGTGATGGTCTGCTGAAATGTAGAGGGTCAGTGGCAGCAGTTAGAGGTAATAATTGGGCAGATACTGACAGAAATAATTTTCTATTAAACTGTGCAACCTTGTGATACCCTGCTTCGGTCACACCAGCCATAACTGTCTTTGGTCTATTGAAAACATCTCTGTAGGGACTAGCAACCACGTGGGGGTCTTGTGCGCAAAGCACTCCTTCCAGGCTAGCAGGAAGAAGGGGGAAACCATTATCTGCTTCAGTTCCTCAGCTGAAGCCATGCCATACAGTCCAGAAGGGACCTAGATAGCCGTGCTAATCACAGTAATCACAGTCCTTTCTTTAATAACCTAAAGATCAAAACTTGAGAAAAGGAGAGTCTTGTCCATTAATTTAAATCGCTCCTTTTTCAAGGATAACTTTCCAAACTGCTTTGAAAAACATAGCTTACGAGGAACTCCATACATGCAAAACTGTTTTGTTGAAGACATGCTACTCTTTTATGACACAGGAACAACACCTTTTAATAACTGGTCATGTTTCCATTTCGATAGCCAAAAGACTGCCAGATACCCTGTAGCTATCTGGTCCTACAAGTTACCAGATGACAGAGGCCATGCATTTCTCAATAGTCACAAGGCCTTGCACAGTGGTGTGCTGCCTCTGCAGTTGGAGGGGTGAAGCATCTCATCAACATGAAACTCAACTGTCACTGCACATCCCAGCTGTGCAGCACAATCCTTCCCCTCTGGAACCCCTCTACATACTTGAAACCAGTACTTCTAAACTTTTTTTTTGTACTTTAAAAACCTTTTTTTCCTCTTTGTTCTCCTGGTACAAACGCACAGAGGAAATGGCTAATCTCTGTCTGCCAGAAGAAGACCCAGAAATCAGAAAAGCAAAGGTCCTTTATAATGGTAGTCAATTTACAAAGCTACAGCAAGCTGGCAGTGTATGGAAAACATACGTGCAATGCTAAACAGAGTAAGCTATGTCACACTTAACTGTGATAGGAGCTCTCACAGACCTATCAACTCATGTGCCATGATCCTTGATGAAGGAAAAACAATTTTTGTTGGTTTCCATTTACCCAAACGGCAAAAGAAGGGCATTTTATTTAGGCAAACATCATTTTTTTCAATACTATGAAAACTAAATTCAGGATCTTTATTCCTGCAATAAAAAAAAAATCTAGACTAGCTTACTTAAAAAGCTATGACTGTGAACGTATTTTATACCAGGTTAAAATCCTCTGGCTTAAATTGGGTTGCTATCATTTTATGTTACTGCAGCATGGCTTAGGAATGGACTTCTACAGCAGCATGGTCTTAGTCAAGGTGTATTCTAAAGTGTTATCAACCTTCAAATGCAAATGATTGTATTTCATAGCAAGCTTTCACTGACCCACAGTTATTTGGTGCCACCCACACACACACACAAGAAAAGGGACAACAACAAC
Source organism: Megaceryle maxima (assembly GCA_024605025.1). Classification (NCBI taxonomy): domain Eukaryota; kingdom Metazoa; phylum Chordata; class Aves; order Coraciiformes; family Cerylidae; genus Megaceryle; species Megaceryle maxima. The sequence goes on along the minus strand of JANHGN010018735.1, from coordinate 19,904 downwards.
AAAAAAGATAAATCACAGTCATAGTTGTGTTTAGGAAAATGAAACTTAAAAAACCATGTCAATTTTCTTTTCAGAAAAATAATAATGTTTTTCTTCTATTTTATGGCTAAGATTCTTCTCACAGGAAAAAAAGCACAGTAAATTTCCAACACCAGCTTGACTGCTTCAGAAAGCTGGGAAAATAATTATAGAACACATCCTTATGCCATCTTAAGAAATGCTACTCAGTTTAATATGTATTTTTAGTGCCAGTTTTAGAAAAAATTTAGGAATAGCACCTATTTTTAAATTTGAATGTGGCTTTTTGGGATCCTACCAAAATAGCATGTGCTGTTTCTTTTCTTCCTAGCAACTCCATGAAAAGTAACCAGCCTTCCTCCCCAACCTGGGCATTCCTCACCAAAGATTTGAGGTGTCTCTGGAGTTCATAATGTCCCTCTGTCATTAACGACATTCATAATGGCCACTTAAGAATCTTTGTTTTGGATTCTCCCTGGGAAAAAAAGTTAGATTCAAACTGTGCTTAAATTGGAACACCCATAATGAAGTTAGTTGCATCATTATTAGGTTAGAAAAGGAAGCAGCATCTGCTTCAAGGGAACATAGATAGGGTTCTCTGAGTTTTCTGAAGACCCTGGAGATGGCTGGTGAGCAGTGACACAACCCTTCTGAAATACCTCTTTGTTTCAGCAGTCTTGTGATCTCCCAGAAGCATTATTTCCTCACTGAAGTGCCAGATAAGAAGCTGCATTCCAGATTCTCTGCTGCCCCACAAGGCAAAGGTGACTTCGTTTGCATCTCAATGTCTTACCTGGTCACAAGATTTAGGGAATGATGCAAGGGACTGATTGCCTTGCAAGAGAAGACCAGGTGGGCGTCCTAGTATCGCCACGACTTCAGGGTTAGGGTTTCCCAAAAGCAATATTATTTTCCTGTGAGGTTTTCTGATGAGGTTGCTTTTGTATGCGTGGAAAAAAATGAGTTGTTTTGTTTTCTTTTTCCTTTTACTTGAACTGGTATGTTTTTAGAGAGGCTAAGTACTGAGTCATTCTTGAAGTCAGCTTTGAAGATTTGACCATAGTGTAAATCATGCATTTAAAATTTCAAACTTAATTTGACTGATTCCTTATTCTTTACTCAGTGTTTCCTCCTGGTTTCTGGTGGGTAGTAATTTCTGAGTTTTGGGAATTTTGTGATTTTAAAAGCTAACCTGGGGGGTTAGTAGGAGGATGTGTATTAAATTGCTGATGTAGAAGTCCACAGATATAGAATAATTTCCACATTGTATTGAATTCCTCTAAAATTCAAAGGACACTTTTTTCTCATACTAAAAGGGATATTTTTTTCAATTTTTACACAAAAGTAGTTAGCAGTTTTCCCGACTCTCTTAATTTAAAATATTATTGCCACAATTTGGAAGTTGCAAATCCTGTCTGCATTGTAAAGTTCCTGTGACCAAGAGCAATTATTTATTGCCCATCTCTATTCTAGAGATCATAGTGAAGGCATTTTAATGGAATTCAAAGGCAGCTTTGAGAATATTTCATATACTATTTAATATTTGAAATCACATCCTGATTTAAACAATGATACAACATTTCTGTTTTGAAACAGAAGCAGTAATAAAGTTCAGAGAAGTATAAATCTTTAACTGCTGGAGTGAGATGTTTGTGCTTCTGCAAGCTGTTATAAACATTTGCAGAACATGAAAGAAAAATACGTTTGTCTGCCTCCTGTTGTTCTTAAAGTAGTTGTCTCTAAAGAGCAAGCTGACATGCTGGAAAGCACTTCCCATGATAAGGTTAGAGGTTGCGAGTGATGAGAGGAATTATTTTTAAACTTAATATTTACAGGCTGGGCTTCATTAACAGATCATGTGAGGGAAGGTTAAACAAAAGCTGCTTGCAGAAGAGGAGAAAGGCAATTGAAACAATCAAATGCTGCCTTCAAGTTTGTTTTTCTGAAAATCAGGTCAGAGGAAAAAGAGACCAGTGCATGTACTTTTGTGATAGGAGTAGTGGTGACTCACAACTGCTGTTATTCCTGCTTTACAAATAGGAAGACTGAGGCAAAAAGCAGCAGTACTGCACTGTTGTGGCCACTGAAATCAAATTAATGGCCTGTAGATAAATCACTTTAGGCTCTTTAATACGGAGGTTAGCCATGATAAATCATAATGCATCATTTTCCCCCTCTTCTGTTAATCAAAATAAATGCAAGGGTTACCTTGTTTTTGGAATGTGAACGGATGTGATATAAATCACTGCCATATGGATTGCCTTACCTGTCTCTGAGAGCCAGCTGTAGCATACTCAGCCCATTGAACACCTGGTAATTGCTGTCATATTTACATAATAATTTCAAATATTTTAACAACTGTTTAATCACTGTGGCTAACAAACACTACACCAGGTCTTCTGTAGGACCTTCAGGGCCACCAAGGAGCTGCTTGTTTGGAATCTTCTTATCATCTGTAGAGCAGAGTTTCATTTGATCTCTCCCTCTTTGATCACCCTCAACCTGTGGAAGATCCTCAGTGTACACCCCAAAGCTTCACAACAGGACAGCAGCAAGAAAAGGACTCGTGTATGGGTTCCTTATGGGGCACTGAAAGTGAGTGTGTGCAAGGGGATATTCATCTGGATGTGAGATTAAGCTGGTTTATGTAGTGTCCAGCATGAAACAAGGATATTTTAGGAAAATGCTTCACATCGCTGTAGTGTCTTGATGACTCCAGGACAAGGCCATGTATAGTGCAGCAGAGACAGAGCTGAGAGCTGAATGCTTCTTCTTTGACTTTGTCTCATGAGCAGTTATAAGCTTATGCAATTTCCTCTTGCTCCATATGGAAACATCCACAGGGATTTTGCTAGACCTTACCCTTAGGCTTGAAGAATAGCACAGTTCGTGACTGACACAACGTTTGTATGATCACTTCTCATCCCCATCAGTCAAATCTTCCTCTGCTCTTATAGTAGGTAGGTGTTCTCTGGGTATGCAGTCATGCAGTACTAAAAAGTACTTTACTAAAAAGTGGGTTGGCATGGGGTGATTGCTGCTGTGCCTGTGGTATCATACAGCTGGACTATGGCCAAGCTGCCTAGTGTTTGGGCCTACTGAAGTCCTAGCCTCACCATTCACGTCAGCATCTTTTACTTGCAGATTTCCCCCTCCCTGTGGCAGTATTGCTGGAACTCAGAAACTCAGGTATCAGCCAAGTAAGCTATTTTACATACTTCAGCCAACTCACTACCTACAATACCCATGATTTAATGCAAAATTTTGACCTTTGCCCATCACTGGAAAGGTAGTGATGAAACCCCTTTGCCTAGGGGCTGTCCCAATACTGCATGCCTGGGTTGCCTTCTGCTCCCCTGTCCCCTGATAGCAGTCCCAAATCCCTTCCATTAGCATGAAAGGTAGACAGCTGAGCACACACTGCAATCCAAACACAGTGCTGGCTCTTTCCTCTCCCCCACTAATTTTTTTTAAGCATTTTACGTTTGACTAAACAAGTAACTGTTCAAAATACAGGGTGAACAGTTTGGGTTCCTTTTGACTTTCTTTACTTGGCAAATGCTGAGGCAGCCATGCTGGGGCGAGGGGCACAGGGGTCATTGGCTGATGTGTCCCTTCTCTGTGCCATGGGAATTAGTTTGCCTGGGGGAATGCAGGCTGCTCCAGCTACCATCTCTCCTGACAGAGGCTGGCTTTCCTTGCTGCAGATTTCAATGCAAATTTACTTATGCCCTCAGTCCTAATACTCAGATCTAGACCTAGGTACATTCACAGTCTGGCTGCAAAAGGTTAATCCCTAAATACTTCAGTTGATACAGACAGAAAGGAAGGAAGGGAGAAGGAAAGGAAGAAACATACAAAAGATGCAACTTACTAGCAGTCTAGAGCTTATCTGTAAGAGCTTTTTTTGGTGACTATTTGGACTATATGTACAGTGGCAAAGATAAATGTAATAGTTAAAATATTTGTATAATTTTTTTTTCTTTTACTAGCAAGAAAAGTACTTTTGGAATTGGTTTTGGCGGTGGTTGTTGGTTTGGGTTTGTTTGGGGTTTTTTT
>JANHGN010018734.1:0-11097 GCA_024605025.1 Megaceryle maxima | reverse complement strand
GGGGTGCGGGGGAGGGCCCTGGGGGGGGGGCCCTCGGGGGTTGGGGGGGGGGGGGGGGGGGGGGGGGGGGGCGGGGCTGCGCGCACGGGGCTTTTTCCCGCGCGGGGCGGGGGTGGGGCCGCGTCGTGCGCCAATAAAGCGTGGAGAGACGGGCACCGCCTCCGCGTGCTCTGGGGGAGGGGCGGCGGCGGCCTGGCCAATGGGAGACGGGGGGGGAACTTGTGCGCGCGGAGCCCGGCCAATGAGGTCCGGGCGGTGGCAGCGCCGCTAAGATGGAGTCGGCGGTGTTGGTGGCGCCAGTGACGGCGCTGGAGTTCGTGGGGGACGCGCTACTGGCAGGTGAGCGGCGGGTCTGGGTCTGGCGCAGGGGGCCGGGGGCCGGCGGCGTCTGACGCGGTGTCCCGCAGGCACGGGCCCGGAGGTGGTGGCGTTCCGGCTGAGCGGCGGCGGGCCGGCGGCGGCGGCGGGCCGGCGGAGCGTACTTTGTGAGGCCAGCGTGCAGGGGCTGCGGGCCGAGCCCGGTCCCGGTCCCAGCGGCGGGGAGGTGGTGCGGGTGGCGGCCTTCGGCGGGCGCTGGCTGGCGGTGCTGGCGGTGCGGCGCGGCGGGGCGCGGCTGACGGCGTGCGGTGGCGGGGCGGCGCGGGAACTGGGGGCGCGGGTGTGGGAGGCACGCTGGACGGCGGGCGGGCGGCTGGCGCTGGCGCTGGGTGGTGGGGCCGTGGGGATCTATGAATGGCGGGGCGGTGGGAATTGGTTGCAGCGGACGAGCTGCGGCGGGGCTGGGGCGCTGCGCTGCGCCGTGCTGGCGGGGACGGGCTGGGAGCGGCTGGCGTTGGCGGCCGGTACGGCGGCGGGGACCGTGGTGGTGTGGCGGGCGGCGGCGGCGGCCGCCCCGCGGCGACGGCTGCGTGGGCACCGGGGCGCGGTGCTGGCCCTCTGCTACGCGGCGCCGCGGGGGCTGCTCGCCTCCGCCTCCGAGGACCGCAGCGTGCGCCTTTGGGCCGTGGGCGATCTGGGTGATAGCGACGGGAACGAGGACGGCTCCGGCTCTTGCCTTCTGGTGTGCTATGGGCATGGGGCGCGGGTGGCCGCCGTGGCTCTGCGGGGGCCGCTCCCGGTCAGCGCCGGGGAGGACGGCGCCTGCCTGGAGTGGGACGGCGGCAGCGGCGTGAGGCAGGCGCGGCGAGGGCATCGCGGGGCCCTCCGCGCCCTCGCCCTGCGTCCCGCCGGCGGCTGCCTCGCCACAGGTGGCGACGACGGCAGTGTCAGGCTCTGGCGGCCGCGGCGGGCGGCCCCGGCGGCGGCGGTGGCTCTGGGGTCCCCGGCGCGTCCGCGGGCTGTGCTGCTGGTGGGGCCGGGGCGGGTGCTGGCGCTGGGCGAGGCGGGCGGGCTGACGGCCTACGAGACGGCTGCGGGGCGCTGGGTGCCGGTGCTGCTCCCCGCCGCCGGCGGGCCTCGCGGAGTGCTGGCGGCTGCCCCACTGCCCGGCGGGGACGATGCTCTCTGCGCCCTGACTGGCGGCGACAATCAGCTCCTTCTCTTCGCCCTGGGCCGCCCCGAGGCGGCCACCGGGCTGAGGCTGTTCGAGGGGGTTGTGCAAGGGCTGAGCTGGGCCCCCCGCCCCGGGCTACCTCTCGTCTCTGCCGCCCTTCTGGCCTCTGGGACCGACGGAGAGCTGCTCTGGTTGGACGTCACCCACCGCCCCGGGCAGGAACCCTGGGTGCAGCTTATGGGACGGTACCAGCTACCCCCCTGCAAGCAGCGCTGGCACACCTGCGCAGCCTTCCTGCCCCAGGGAGGGCTGATGGTCTGCGGGGACCGCCGGGGCTCTCTCCTTCTCTTCCCTTGTGGTAGCTCCCCAGGTTGGGCTGCAGAAAGCACCAGCCTCACCCATGGCAATACTGACCTAGACAGCAAGGACTCCAGCAGCAAGTTGGATCCATCTTGCTTGTCGCACAAAGGGGCTCTTCCCCTGGAGGCCCCGCTCTCTGTGCTCTTTGGGCTCCATGGGAAGACAGGGGTTACCTCAGTGACCTGCCACGGGGGCTACATTTACAGCACTGGCCGGGACGGTGTCTACCGCCAGCTCCACCTGCAGGGACAGAAGCTGGAGGTTCTGCGGAAACACAGGCCCTGCAAAGGGCTGCAGTGGATCGAGGAGCTACGCTTCACCCCAGACAAAGACCTGCTCGTGCTGGGCTTTCATGCTGACAACTTTGTGGTGTGGAGCAGCAGGACTGGTGAGAACCTCCACTGCATCCCCTGTGGCGGTGGGCACCGCTCCTGGAGTTACTGCAGCAGCCCCTCAGCTGAGGCCTTTGCCTTCATCAAGAGTGGGGATGTGATGCTGTACCATCATCGGGCCAAGCCTCACGAGCAGCAGGTGCTACTGGCATCCCTGCATGGCCGAGAGATCTCCTGCGTGAGGCGGCTGGGTGCAGTGGAGATGCCTGGCCATGCTGCCCTTAATGTCTTTGTCACCGGCAGCGAGGACACCACTGCCTGTGTCCTGGTGCTCAGTGAGCACTCCCGGGCAGCCACGCTGCTCACCCAGCTCAGTGACCACATCTCCAGTGTGAGGGCTCTGGCACTGGCTGGCTCTGCAGGACCCAGTGACAAGGGCTTGTCTGCCCTACTCTTCTCTGCGGGTGGCCGGGCCCAGATCGAGTGCTACCGGCTGCTGTGTGCTGGGGACTCGGACTCTGAGAGCTCAGTGGCCTGCCAGGTCGTCCATGTGGCCTCCCACCGACTGGATGAGTACTGGGAGCGGAAGAAGAACAGGCATAAGCTTGTCAAGATGGATCCAGAGACAAGGTGATGCTCAGAGACTGAGGCAGGATTAGCAGTGACCACAGTCTGGGAGGGTGCTGGGAACCACACTGGCTTCCCCTGGGACACCTTTACTGTGCAGCTGCAGGCTCAGCTGAGGCAGGAGCAGCCAGGGTGGCTTCACACATGCAGTCCTGCTGCCCTGTGCCCAGTGGCTGGGCCTCGAGAAGCTTTTGGGACTAGGGAGAGACTTGGTCTTTCCTCATGTCTCCTCTGAGCACTCAGAGTTGTATCCCATGCTGGGCTCTGGCTGTTCTGCTGGGCCACTCTCCTCCTTGGGACCACAGGTGTCACTGAGGTGTTGGCGTCGTGTGTTTGCAGGTACATGTCCCTCTCGGTTGTGCCTGGGACCAGCACTGAGCAGCTGCCCACACCCTGGAAGTTCCTGGCTGCTGCCTGCAGTGATGGATCGGTCCGGTGAGGAGCTGTTGTGGGCCCTGGCAGGGAGAGCATTGCTGCAGCTGGTGACAAGCATCTGCTGCTGTGAAAGCAGCCGGCTCTGACCCAGGAATAGGATGGCAGATGGTGGGAAGTGGGGATGTAGGTGCTGGTAATCTCCTCCCACAGCTGACTGCCCTCTATTCCCTCACAGGGTCTTTAGCCTGCTGGAGGCTGCCCGGAAGCTGGTGCTGGTGGCAGAGACATTCCACCACCAGCGCTGCGTACTGAAGGTGGAGGCGTTCCTGCACGCACAGGCAGGAGAGGAGAGGTGAGCCCCTACTGCTATGCTGCAACTGACAGGGCTCTGGGGAGAAGCACTGGATCTCACAGAGATGGCAGCCAGCAGCTCAGGGGGCACAGGGAAGGGAGGTATCAGTCTGTGGGGGCTGTCGGCTGCTTCTCTGGATCTTGGTGGGGCCCTGGCAGTTGCCTGCTGCAGGGCTGCGGCCAGAGGCTCCCCCAACACCTCCCTTCTAGGAGACACCTTCTGTGCAGTGCAGCCACTGATGGCAGCATTGCCTTCTGGGACATGACTGGCCCCATCACAGCTGCAGCAAACGCCCTGCAGAGAGCGGAGGGAGAGATGCAGCCCCTGGGTGGGTGCAGCTGCTAGTGGCTCTGCTCTGCCTTCAAGGGGAGGCCATGCTGGTAGCTCTGCTCCCTCTGTCTGAGTTGAGTTGCTTTCCTGACCAAGACCCGTTTTCTCAGCCCTGGGTAGCCCGCTGCTCACCATCATGGCCCACAGTTGTGGCGTGAACAGCCTCCATGTCCGCGGGATGCCGGAGGGACAGTACCTGGTGGCCAGTGGCAGCGATGATGGCTCCATTCACGTCTGCCTCCTGGAGGTGGCCCTGGGCTCAGCCAGGGCCACGGTGGGGACCTGCCTTCGTGTCCTGGAGCAGGTGGCCAGGCCTTGTGCCCATGCTGCCCACGTGACAGGGATCCGGGTGCTGCGGCCAGACCTGCTGCTCTCTGCCTCAGTGGACCAGCGCCTGACACTGTGGCACCGGGGCCCAGGTGGGCTGGATGCGCTCAGCACCACCTTCTTCCATGTGCCCGACCTGGCTGAGCTGGACTGCTGGGAGGTGGTGGAGGCTGGGGGGGAGCTGCGATACTATTGTGTGCTCTGTGGGCAGGGCCTGGAGATGCTGCATGGCATGGCCCCCCCCCCAGCCCCCTCCCCCAGAGGCTCCCCAGTAGTGGGGCAGGGTGCAGCACACTCTGATGCCCACCTGCCTGGGGAGGGCACCCTGTGCTTATGCTCTGCCTGTCGCTGCAGCCTCTGTCCCAGCCTGCATGCCAGTGTGTCCTCTGGTGAGAGGATGGGCATGCTTGGATCCTTCACAGACAGCTCAGCCACATCAGGGGTGCTCAAGGCTGCTGGTCTAGGGGAGGAGGTAGATGTGATGCCTCATGGACAAGGCTGTGGCTCCCCAGGCAGTAAAGGAGGAGTGGGGTCATCAGCCTGCCCTGCCCAGGAGAAGGTCAGCCTCCCCAGGGTGTGAAGGACCTGCATCCAGGCTTTACAGCCCTGGTCCCAAATTGGAATCTGCTTGAGAGGGCACTGAACACCATGCCCAGCCTTGGGAGCTTGAAGGCGGCAGGAGGCCAAGGCCCCAGTCAGGCAGTGGTGTGGTACATGGCAGGCTGCAGCCTTGTACTCCCTGGGACAAGGACCCAGGTGACAGCCCTGACCGGGCAGTGCTGGGGACTGTGCTGAAATGAGCAGGGACACAGCCTCTGCATGCTGTGCCACCACCACCCCACCCCACCCCCCCATCTCAGAGCAGCTCTTCATGCTGCCTCAAGATGAGTAGGTTGTTCCTGTACAGCAGCAGGCCCCAGCACAATCTGAGCCCAGAGAAGGACAAACAGCCCTGTGTGTGGTGGGCTGCTCTGTTAGGGTCAGACACACAGCATTTCTCCAGCAACAAGTGTATTGGGCCTGGTACCTCAGGAGCTCCCCACCCGCACAGAGCAACCTTCAATAAACATCTTTGAGGAAAGTGCAGTTGGTGCCCAATGTTGTGGTGACTGGTCCCTGGTTCTGCCTCCCACCCCGTGCTTCCCAACACGGCTTACAGGCTGCCACAGGCATCCTCCTGGGGGGTTGGATGGGGCAGGAGCACCAACCTCACACCCAGGCACAGCTGTGGGATGCACATGGCCCAGCTCACAAACTGCAGGCAGAGGGAGGAGAAACCCTAGCAGGGGGCTGAGGCAGGTACGGAGTCCCTGCCCAACAGCGGGGCAGCCACTTGCCCTGCCAACGGGGACATGCCCTGTCCCTGCCCTCATGGCAAGTTGTTCAAGTGCTGGTCACACTGTGGCATGGCTCTTCAGCACTGGTTCAGATCTGGCTGAGAGGAGGGAGGTGCAGAGTTGCCAATGCACTGTGGAACACATCCCTCACTGCTCTCAACAGCTGGAGGCGGGCAAACATCTGGTCAAAGAGGTGAGGGAATGGCTCCTGCAAGGAGAAAGGCAGTGACCTGGGGCTAGTGGCCCTATTGCCCCTTGACAGGCTGGGCTGAGAGGCACTGCTGCCTCTGCACCCTGTGTACGTGTCTGAGGGGCTGCATCATGCTGCTGGCACCCTGGAGCCCCTTCTTTATTTGGCTGCCCTACAACTGCAGTCCAGCCCTGGCAGGTCTGGGACCTCTGACTCACCCCTAGGATGTGGACCCGGTTGTAATAGGAGCTGAAATCCATGCTGAGGTGGATCAGGAACTTGCACACCTGCAAGACAGAGCTTCTGCTGGCACAGTGGGGTCTGGCCGGTCTTGGGCCCTTTCCCACCCCAAACACAGCAGGAGCAGCCCCAGGGGTGTTCCAGTCTCTTCCCTTAGTACTATTGCTGTGTTGCTCACTGGTGGGCAGCACCCCCATTTGCCCTGGGCTGGAAGTGCTGGGGCAGCATCCATGGGCACTATGGCACACGGCACTTACTGTCTCTGTGTTGGCTGTGATCCGGATCCCCTTGGTGGGTGCAGGCAGCTGTGCTGCCTGCTGCAGGACCTCTGGGAAGGGCAGGAGATAGTTGAAGAGCAGGAGCCATTCACCCTGTGAAAGGATTATGTGTATCAAAGAGACAGACCCTCCGGGGCCAGCAGCATCCACCACTGGAGCTGAGGGTGTGCAGGTCCCCGCATTCCCCTTTTCAGCACTTGCCTCTTCCCGGAGGTGGGAAAAGTTCAGTTCAGGTGCTGGTGGCAGAGGTGGGTATGTGCCTGGAAAGGAGGTGAGACACTGCTGTTGAAGCCAGAGAAGCCTCTGTGGCTCCAGGCGTGAGGAACATCCCAGGAGAGGCTGTTAGTGGAGGGTTGCGGGGCTGGTGCTCACCCCGCTCCACAGCCTGCTGGTAGGTGTCAAAGAGCGTGGCCAGCCGAGCACAGTTGTACATCACAAAGGCACCGCTCTTGGTTCCCTTCGTGGAGATGCTGTTGTCCTCCAAGTCCAGGGTGACCTGAGGGCAGGGAGCATTTGCTGTCCAGGCTGCTTGGCACAGAGCCCGCCACTATTCCTGTTCAGTGCAAACCACTGTCCTACCTGACTCCGGTGAGCAGTGCTCAGCATCTCAAACCTGATGGCAGCCACCGTGAGAGTATCGATCACCTCCGTCCAAGCCTCATCTGCAGAGAAAGCAGGTGGCATCACACATAGCTCGCTCCATTCCCATCTACTGGCACCCAGGTAGTAGCCCCCTGGGGCCAAAGGGCTCCAGTGGAAGCTGGGGACCACACTTGCCCAGCCGTGACCCCCAGCTGCAGTGCCACTCTGGGCTGTTGCCCCATGTGTCAGTTCAGATGGCTTCCCTTGAGCAAGGTCAACATCCAGCTCCATCATGGAGGGGAAAGGGAGCACCATACAGGGGAGATCTGCACCAGATGCAGACTTGGAGGTAAGGGGGAGACTTGTGGAAGCAGCAGAGATGGGGACAGAGCAGCACCCATGCATGGAGCCGTAGAGCAAACCCTCACCTTGTGCAAGTTCCCCATACTTCATCATGGAGGCTTTGTACATCTGGTGCTTTCGGAGCCTGGGAAGAACACAGACACTCGGCAACCATCCCTGGGCTGAGCTAGACCCAGAGAGTGCCCAAGGGCTGCTGAGGGCATCCCAGCTGCATCCCAGCCAAGCACAAGCAGTAGAAAAACCTCCAGGAGCTGGGCAGGGATGGCCACACCTTGGCCAGTCCCTTGTGCCACTGCCTGGAGAGGACTAGAAGGAGGTTGCTGGGCCGGGCACAAGCTCTGTTGTTTGGCTGAGGAAAAACCATCCTTGTGCTAAGGTTGTCCACTACTGCATGAAGGTGGGGAGATACCACTTGCATTGCTGCAGTACCCAGCTCCTGCCGCTGCCTTTCCTCCCAGCAGCACAGAGAGGGCCAAAAGCAGCACTGCTAGAGGAGACCACAGGAACTGGGGAGGGCCCTGTGGCCTCCATTCTGCACCTGCAGTTCTCTTGAAACATCCCTGAGGCCGCAGAAAAGCAGAATGGAGGGACTGCACAGAACTCTCTGTGTGCCCCCAGCTTGCTCAGCACTGTGGTGTCAGTGCCCATGGGGCCAGGCAGAGCACGGGGAGCCCTGGCAGGCAAGCAGCACAGCAGACACCTTGCTACACGCCAACTTACTGGAAGTACTGGTCTGCCCCGATGGGTGATGAGGGGTTTGTCACCTTCACTGGCCCACAGACAAGGTGTTTCTAAAAGAGAGGCCAGGGCTGGCATTAAAGACTCAGAAGCTCCACCAAAACACAGTGCAGAAGAACTGGGCTAAACCCAACCATGTTCTAGCTGTATCCCTGCAGGCTTCTCCTGCCCCTTCCTTCACACTGCTCCCTCAGGCTGCTCCAGTGCCTGGGCAAGAGTATGGAGGGGCCACCAAGGGAAAAAGAAACCTCCCAAGAGGGCAAGGCTGGGCCTCAGCATTCACTGCACAGGTTGATGGAGGCTGGCTGAGTGCAAGGGTCCATGGTGAGGAGGGTCAGAGGTTCCTCACCTGCAAAGCTGTGTGGGCTCCTGGATCCAAAATCCTCCAGAGCAGATCCAGCTGCTGCTGCTGGAATTCTTCCTCACAGCTCACCACGTGCACAATGCTGCAGCAGCCACCCTGGCCTCCATCCTGCAGCAGAACACAGCAGGGAGCTCAAATGCTGTTGTGTGACAGAAGGGAACCATGTCTGGAAAGCGAGAAGCTGGCAGCACCGCAGGGTGACTCACTGTGCACTGCAGCACGGCCTGCTGCAGCTCAGCCAGGGCCCACAGCTTCCTCTCTGTCACTGAAAAGAAGGAAGGACACTCAGAGTGGGACACAAGGGTTCTTCATCCCCCTGCCATCCAGCACCATTAGGTTTGTGCCAGTCTGCCTGAGTTTCTGGCTCAAACCAGGGTGAAGAGGACTAAGAGAAGGCGGCAATTTGGATCCAAAACTGCCTTGTTTTCCATAAAAACAAGTAGAAAAAAAAAAAAAGGAAACAGGCCTGTTTGCAGCCATTTGCCTGCCCAAAATCACCCTAGAGCTGCTGTACACACGAGGCTCACCAAGAATAACATCAAGGTTGGGGTCGTAGCCCACCAAGCCCTGCTGCTCCACGAAGCTCTTCAACTGCACTTTGCAGATGACATCCTCAGGCAGCGCCTCTCTGCCCAGCCCCGGCTCCCAGGCTGCTGCACAGGGGGACTGGCCCAGCGCTTGCTTCAAGGATGCGACAGTGTCAGGGAGGGCCGAGCCAGCGGAGACGGAGGGCCAGTCGACCCGGAGCAGCCGCAGGAGTTCCTGGCTTCCCTCCTCAGCGGGGACGTTAGGGACGAGGCAGACGCCGACCCTGCGGGAGAGGGAGAGGCAGGCGCTGGCAGAATGAGGCCGGGCAGCCGGGCGGGGCCGAAGCACTCACCCCTGGGCGCGTAGCAGCTGGGCCAGGTGGTCGGCCAGCAGGAGGGGCCGGAGGTGGCCGGGCCGCAGGGCGGCGGGACGGCGCAGGGCTGGGCAGTGCAGCACCACTCGGCCCCGCTGCGGCCCCGCCGCGGGGGCCGTGCCGAGCGGGGGCACCGCCAGCAGTCGCCGGAAGGCCTCGGGGCGCCGTAGCTGCACTGCCAGCCCCGCCGGCGTCTCCTGGCAGCCCTGCACCGACAGCACCGCCGGGCCTCCCAGTGACGTCACGCCCGCCACGACGTCAGCGGGCACCTGCCGGAGGTGAAGGCGAGGAGTCGGTCGGGCCGCTGCCCGCACGTGGCCCAGCGCGGACCCCGCCCCCGGTGCCGGCACTTGGCGGAGGCCCCGCCCCTCTTCGCGAGGTCCACGCCCCCGGCCGCGGCCTACCCACGCCGCAGCAGCCTACCTGCCCCCCAGGGAAAGCCGCGCTTAGCGCAGCCCGCGGCGCCAGGAAGTCCCGGTGCCGCAAGTTGCGGGCGCCAGTCTCCTTCACCCAGAGCGCGCCTGGCCGCCCCAGCGCGGCGTTCAGCGCCCGTAACGTCGCCGCCACCCCCGGCCGGCCCTCGCCCGTCTCCATGGGGGCCCGGCAGCCGCTTCCGCCCGGAAGTGACGTTTCCTGGCTCCGTCAGGCGGCTGCCATGCTGGGCGCGGCGCACGGCGTTTTCAGGCGGACATCTTGGGCGCGGGCGTGCGGCCATCTTGGAGGGAAAGGGCGCGCCGCTGCCACCATGATGTGTGTGGCGGGCAGAGCGAGGCCACCATGATGGATGCGTCGGGGCTGGCGTGCCCTGCTGCTGGGCGAGCCAGCGGGGAGCAGCCGGGGCCGGCAGGGGGGTGTGCCCGGTCACTGCCACTCTCCGCAAAGGGTGATGGGGCTGCGGCTCCTCACGGGCCCCGGCAGCGTCTCACCCCCAGCATGGCCTGGCTGTACCCCCCGAGGAGAGGCCATGGGGTGTTATCGACCGAGTCGAGCACAGGCTGCCGGGCCTTCCCCTGCCCCCCCTCAAGCCCGGAGGGGAGGGGTCACACCTGGTCCTGCCTGTCCCCAGGTGCAGGGACTGCCCAGAACTGAAGCCGCTGGCAGCCAAACGGAAGCAGGAGCAACAGAAATTCTGCCAGTGTTGGACAGGCCCAGGCAGCTGCCAGCATTGTGGAGCAAACGGGCTGACCCAGGCGAGCCCTTTAGCTGAGCTGCTGGAGCAGTGCAGCCCAGCTGTGAGGCCCAGCCTGTCCTGGAGCAGGATGGGCAGCCCTAGGCAGTGGTAGGCAGGTGGTTTTGAATGGACTGGAGGGCATAAGACAGACCCTGGCTGTGGGCACAGAGTAACTGGCAGACTCAAGCTTGGCAGCTCAGCCTCACCACCCACAGGTCCCATGAAGCTTGGCAGGTGGTGTGATGAGATGGTTGAAGAGCATCATATCATCCTCACTTGCAAGGTGCATTTTTCCACTGCAACTGGGGCACCCCTTGCCGTGACCCCCCTCTGAACCTGCTCAGTGCCCCAGCTCTGGCTGCTCTGCCGGCCCCGGGGAAGGATGAGCACAAGGAGCTGCCCTCCTGCCCAGCACATGAGCAAAGTGTCCCGCTTATCAGCCTCAGGAGGAAGGAGGTGGAAATTATTAGATTGCGCCATTGCGGTCTTCATTACATCTGCAAAGCTGAGCTCCTCCATCCTGGTGGTGTCTTGAGGGCAGACAGGACAGAGCAGAGAGACTGCTGCTGCCTGGCTCCCTGGGAACAGGGGTACAGGCTCGGCACTGTGCCACGGGGCCTGCTTGGTGGGGAGTGGGTAGCCAGGAAGCGATGACCCCCACAATATTACTTGAGGAAAGGAAAGTGCTAACAGTGAAGAAAGGATGAAGAAAGCCTGGTCTTCATCCACAGAGAAAAC
>JANHGN010018732.1:0-22942 GCA_024605025.1 Megaceryle maxima | reverse complement strand
AAAGTATAGTTTTTTTTTCACAGTCGCCTGTTGTTTTTGTGTCGTTAGGGGGGGGGGGGGGGGGAGAGGGAATGGCAGACAGGGAATCAAAACATGAGAAACAACCTATAAATTAGAATTTAAATGTGTGCAGGGGGGTGTCAAGGATTGGCTCTCTATTGATGACAAGCCTATGCAAGAGAGGATCTTGGAATGCTGAATCATGTATCACAGTCCAGCTAATACAGTCCTTTTTTTGGTGAGGGCCTTTAATCACTTATTACAGGATCATTTTCAATACAGATAGAATACAGCTAAGCAAAATGATGGAATTTTTTTTGTATGTTATATGTATATTGAACATAAGATACAAAGAGTATGTCTTGAGAGGATTTAATCCATTTTAAGATAGTTTATGTACTTTGCCTTGGATTTTATTGTTTAAAACCTAAAAGATAACTTTCTAACTTGGAACATTCCTTCTGAAATTAAAATAAAGGATAGTTTGGTATGTTAAAATCTCATGTAATAGACTGCAGTTCAAGATGAAGGAGGCCATAAATTGAAAGTGCTGTTCTTGCCCTAATAGAAGTGTTTGACCAGTGGTGACAGTGCTCAAATGGCTTTTGCTGTCTGGGGGGAGATAGTGAATCAGGAGGATGTAGATCCCTTGAAAGTATATACAAATTAAACACTCTGTAGTTTAGGCCACTGTTCTCTTCCTACCAGTATTTTGATACTAACTCATCTCAAAAGATGGAAGGTGTCTCGGCTAAGAACCAGTCTGTAGGGAGTTTCATGGCTTCTGTAAGTCAGATGTGGAAAGCTTTTCTGAGTAAATGTCTCTTAGGGCTGAGACTGTCTTTAGTGATTATTTTTAGTAGGGGTAAGGGACCTTTATACTAAATCAAAAGTTGCCTTCTTATTTCCAGTTCCTCTCATCTTACTCTTCTGTTGGTGTTGGAAAGAGGTATTTCTAAGCAAAATGTCAGGGTTCTACTAAACAACTTAAGCTTTCTAAAATTTCATTGATCGGCATCCAGATCCTTCCTGCGCTACATAGCAGAGAGTTCTATTTCTGCCATTAGAAAACAAATTAAGACAATATTTAGTATTTATAGAATTGCCTAGTAGTTTCCCATAAATGTACACTTTAGTGGAAATTTACTATATGGTGTACTGCTTTGAAACAACAACAAAAAAAACCAAACAACTGACTTTTCAATGTGTGTGCACGGAGCTCTGCATGTAGATTAAAAAGTGGTTTCTCACAGTATGATGTCGGAATGCTTATGCAAATGCTTATTTACCTTCTGACATTACAGTTAAAATGCAGTAGAGGTGGTGGTGTACTTCTCAGTGTGATGTTAGCTAGTGCAATCTTAGAAATCATGTGTGCATCATTATGCACCATGTGACAGTTTTAATCTATAGATATTTTTTAACCTTTTGCTTTTTCAGTGTTGGGTTGTTTGGGTGTGGTGGTTTGGTGTGTTTTGGTTGGTGGTTTTTTTTTTGTGGGTATTGATGGTTTGTTGTTTGGGTGGTGTTTATTGTGGTTTTTTGTTTGTTTGTTTTGGGTTTTTGGGTTTTTTTAGGACTATAAAGACTGCACTTAAACTTTGCCAAAGTTTCCTTGCTTTCTCTTTTTCTCTTCTCTTGTCCCTCCCTGTAGGTATACACACGTAATTTTGGAAGAACTAATCCTGTATGTACTCACAAAATTTATCATCTTATTGTCAAGTTGTTCCTTTTGTTTTTATGGCCTGGTCTTACCTACATTTTCCTTCTCTCACTGTCATATCTCAGCATAAGCTGATAGCTCTGTTCCATTTCAAAAGCACTCTCCTGTAATTAATTGTGCATAACAGATTGACAGAGACTGTGTAGAGCTGTAAACATCCATAGTCTGTCATTAGGGTGTATCTGACAGACTGTGGTAGTCACTGTGACATATTTCTTTTTCCCTTCAAAACAGCTGCTTTAGTTAAAATTTAATATTTAATTTGAATTTGTAATACCTCTCAGCTGAGAATTGCAGCTAGAATTTGGGGCTTATGAGATATTGAGGGCAAAACTAAAAAACAATTATGCTAGCTTCAGTACTCTAGGTTTTTAAGTTATTACTTTCTGAAAAATTCACGCGAATAATCTTTATTTTGAAACTTTTTTCTCTAAATGCATAGAATAAAATGTGTTCTGACACTTTTTTCTGTGATCCACGGTCAATAACTGGAGACAAAACTTTTGAGAATAAAATACGTAATCTCCTTTCAATATCTCAGACTACAAATCCTCTAATCCTCAAGGGAGAGCAGCATTTGATAGAACTTTCAAATAAACAATATGTTGTCTATGAAAATACTAATATTTATAATCAGCTCACATAATTAAATACAAGGAAATAGATGTCAATCTGCTGACAATGTGAAAACAATAGTAATATGGAAGTGCTAGAATAATGCTATTCTCTACACCCTGCACTAAGTAAATCCTATTGGTGTGTCCTTTGAAATTAATCCTGTATTGCATTCCAGAATCTCAATTATCTTAGCCTTCTTGCAATTGATGTTAACAAGACCAAGTAGATAGTAATTTCATTAGTGATCTAAAAGAGAAAATATTTTAGAAAATTGCCTGAGGGACAGCCAGAAAGAAAATCTGCCTTTGAAAAGATCCAGTTTATTTCTGTGATCTCAATATATTTATAATCTGGTTTGCATCTCTTTTCTTTCCTCTTTGTAGAGGATCTGTATAAACCAGATAGCAAAGAATGGTTAAATGCGAACTTATAAAAGTGTCAGTGTTCTTTAATTTTCTGATTGTAGTGAGTGTTACCTATTATCAAATACAAAAATACCTAAATGTAAGTTAAGCTTTTCTTTTTCAAAGTAGGTAAATCCAATGGTTAGTGCCTGATTAATCACTCGAAGTTGAATTTTCCATGAACTTTCTTGAAAATGGGTTCTGCTACCTGCTGTTGACTAACACTAATTTTAAATGCTGACAATACTTTCTGTAAACTGTGATGTTATCCATGCAGAACAATTTTAGTCTATGGCCTTGGTCTTTGGCCCTAATTTTTTATTTTTTTAAATTGCAGTGTGGGAGATGCAGAAGGCTGGCACAAACCATTTTTGTTTGTTCCAGAGAAAGATGTTTACAACTTTGTATGTATTTTAGAAATGTATTGTGTAACACTTTGTCACTTGTGAGACGAGTTTCCATAGTAAACTTGAAATCTATTGTCCTGATTAGGTGAATACAGACTTTTGACTAATAGTGCTATCTAAGCTTCCAGAAGCTGTGGATTGTGATGCTGCTCACTTACACCACAGGAGGGAGTTAAACATCAGTCTTTTAAATATTTCCAGCTACAGCATCGTTTTTACTTAGCACAGTGCGTTTCAGTTTATAAATATGCTGACTTTGACTTGTACAAAATCAATACACAGCAGTAATGTATTGTGACTGTTTACAATTTATCTCTCAAGTACCAATTGATGGGTTTTATCAAGCTATTTAAAACCAAATAAAAATCTTTTAAAAAATCTTGTCTGTACTCTTGATGCTTATCATTCCATTTCTTCACTGTATAAATTGTACAGATGTACTTAAAGAGATCATGTTTATCACAATATAAAGACAGACAGTGAGTGGCTTTTTCTGAGGTACAGTTTGAGAGATGTGTGTTTACTGAACACCAACTTTAAAACGTGTGAGAATAAAAAGAGCTGAATGCCTTATGCTTGGCCTTGGAAGTTTGGTATCTGAGCTCTAGGCTAGCTTAATCATGTTAGCCACCATTATTCACTGGGGGTTAAAATCACCTTAGTGTTAACAGGTATGTCAGACTTCTTGTTTTTACTGAATAAAATACATTAAAGGAATGGAATAAACATGTATGCTCTGCTTAATGTTGAGCATTAAAAATATTTAAAAACAAACAAAACCCTCAACAAAACAGAAACCCCTCTTTTCAGATCCTTCTGAAGGTTGCTATCAGATGACTTGGATTCTAGATTCAAACGACTTAATTAACTTGCAGGTTTTTGTTTGATCTTGGGGTCCCTTGATGCCACAAATGATACATTTTGAGGAAGTATGTTATTGTTATGTGCTGTATTCTGAAAAGAAACTATTGACAACCCTGAAGAAAAGGCCAATACCTTTGGTAAAAGTTAACATGTACTATTTTTCTTAACAATAAAGGGTGAGAGCATCTTTCCCCTCAAAACATGCATTTAAACAGGAAAAATAGGTGGGGGAAGGAAAATGAATATAAATCATATAATAAGGTCTGTGAAGTTTCACATGTGCTCAGATATCCACAGTTAAGGAAGTGCTATCAATGCAGTCTCTGCATTTCACTCTAGAGTCTTCACTGCTGCTGAAATTCACATGGTAAAGTACTGAATTAATGTTCCAGCATTACAATGTTCCAGACACCCCTTTGTGACAGTGATCTAGCCTAATTACTCATGGTGTCATCACTTTCAGATCGTTTTTCATGAGGGTTTTTTTTAATTTTTATATATATATATTTATGTAAATGGCCATCATGCCTGCAGTGCATGGGGAACTTCAAGCAGCTCAGAATACTTGTGGAAATAAACTCAGGAGCAGATGTGCTACCATGTGTGTATCCAAATCCCCTCCTATTAGCACATGAAGTATTTTGAAGACAGATTCTAGCTGGTGGCCTACGATTCTGTTGTAGTCTGTCTTTGTTCCTCTCATAATACAGAATTCTGTGAGAGCAGCTCATGTGTACAAAAGCCCTAATTTCTTCTGTGCAGATCTAAGATGGCCAGAGAAACCTTTTAGCAGTTTAGACTCATCAAATTTACCTCTTTGGTGTGTTTCTTAATTCATGCCTTTTCTCACAGATATGATAGTTTAAAATAAAAAAAAAAAATTTAAAAAGGCAAACAATACAACCTCAAGCCAATCACAAATGCCAAAGTTTCTGCTGAAAACATTCGCATTTCTTAAGGATATGACTTTTTTTGAAAATGAAGTGTTTTACCTTTCATTAAAAAAAAAAAAAAAAAATAATGGATGGGGTCTTGTTACCAAGACTTGTGGTGTGCCTGTAGAAAGCACATTGTAAGTCTCTTGAGCATTAGGAAGTGCTATGTCTATTATCACAAATATTTTCTAGATATATTAAAATACTCATTTATCTTTAACCTCATAGTTCAAAGAAAATAAAATAAAAAACAAACACATCTTGGAATTCTTTCACGTATTGTGCATTGTTAAAAGTATCGCCAAGGGCAAAGGACCAAAACCAATGCCGAAGTCAAATGCTCACCTCTTGGTCATTGAACAAAGAGCCAACAGCAATGACAAGCAGGTGTTTTTGATGCTTTTTTTTGGAGGCTAGTGGCTGGAGCCCCTAATCACTTTAGCTGGAAGTTATTCACAAATAACCCTTCTGAGCTCAGTAATCCTGCCTTGCTTTGTATAATATTAAAAAACAAAACAAACAAACAACAAAAACCCAAACCAGAAAAACACAAAACCACACACTTTTCTACAGCAGAAAGTCCTAAATTGCCTTCCAGATCTTAGTCTTGCATACCAAGCATTATACAGTGACTGCAAGCATGTATGACCTGCTCCACAGTTACAGCAGTTACATTTCCAATTTTTTGACTCCTCTGAACTATAAAAGCATTTAAGATTAAATATATATATTTATGATACTGTATAGGCCCTTTTTAAGGGCTTGCTTGTACACCTTCAGGTGTCTGTCATTTTAGGTCAGGTCTGTAGATGTTGATTTTTCTATCAGGCTGAAAACCAGCGACTACCACAAAAAATAGATTTACTTGTAAAGACAGAATGAAAATTCAAACCTTTTTCAAAGTTGGACAGCCTTCTTTTATCTTCTGTTCCCTCTAGCTCCTTTCTGAGTGAGAACATCTGTACAGGTTACAGCAGGTTTCAAGTCCTCCACTTTGATACATGGTGTGTGTTCCAACAATCTGTTGATTAAAATAAAAGCTTTCTGATCTGTGTTGTCACTGTCAAACATAATTTTCAAAGCTCTCTTTCACATTTTCTTTCTGGTTTATAATAATTTGTTTGCAGGTGGTAGTTGTATTTTCTAATTTCCTTCTATTTAGCTAAACTACTTACTTGCCAATGCAAGCAAGCTACAAGTCTCTAGAGATTTTCATCACTGGATGTTTTGATATGATCAGTTCATCAAGCTTCCTTGCTACTTGCTCAACTTACAGTTATTTTAAGAAAATATATTAGAATTATACATAGGTAGTTGTAGTTGATCCTGAATGTAATATTTAGCAGTTTCTCTTTCTTCACATATGAAGTGTTTTTTTCTGAGGGCCTGTACTGAAACAACGTTGTTCAAAGATTTGACTCCATTTCGTATATTGCTATTGTTACTATAGTGACTATAAAAGAATGCTTTAATCACTAAAAATACCTCTGGTAAATAGTTGTTATTTACATGTGCTTGTTAAATCCAGCAACTGACCTGCCTGGGAGGGAACTGCACTATCAGATATTCTAATTGTGATACATTATATAAGCCTAAAAATACTTAATGGAATTATTTAATCTGTGAAGGTAACGGCTCTTGACAACAAGTTATAAAAGTTTTTCACTGTGAGACATTATCTAAGAACATAAATAGTACTCAGATAACAGTCTATCTTGCAAACGTAATAAGTCGGAAAAAAAAAAGTTTTAATTGTAGTTACCTGACAGCTTATTTTTCAAGTTTGGAGTCTTCCACACATGCTGAGTTATGGAAAAGCCTTACAGATGGACATAAAGAGCAAGGGCACTGTTTTGTTAGTCATGAGAATTTAGCTGTATTCATTATCCATCTTCTACTGAAATAGTTTCTCTTCTCGTTTGAATACCAGAATGCAGGCCTTACCAGACCAGAGAGAAGAAAAATCCTCACAGAAAAGAATGGATTTGTTCTTAGCTGGTACAATAACTGCACTAAATATCCTACATTCTCATGCTTTTGAAGTGTTCTCAGTCAACAGTTTCAAAAACTTTTCTGTAAAAAAACTTGCAAGTATAAAAGTACTGTTGTTTCCTAAGGCTTTTGATTCTTCCCCACAAACATATAAGCAAATGGTGAAAATATTCTGTTAAAAAAGTCCCTCTTTATCCAGTGTGAAAATGTTGAGCATCACACTTTTACTTGAGTAGCTTTGTGGATTCAAATTGTGCAGTAGATAGTATAATATGTGATAATTTTTCTGTAGAACACGCTTTAGTAATTTTGTTATTTTGAAAGCAAAAGATTTCAAAATAGATCTCTATCACCTTTGTTTAATTTTGGGTATTTGGAAGTTTTCTACATCCTGCTGAATGGCACACCTGATGAAGACATCCTTAGAGGAGAGCTTACATCTGAACAACTGAGATTTCTGGTATTTGAAAATATAATTAAGCTTTTAAAGATACAAATTAAAAAAAAAAAAAGTGTAACTGAATTACTTTGTAGGACATTAGTTTTTCAAATCCGTCTATTGTATTTTGTGCACTAACTCAAGATTTTTTTTTTTTTTTTTACATTACATTGCTTATCTGAAGTATGGCAATTTGCCAACCTTAGCTTTTAGTGATAAATTCTACTATACAAAACAAAAGTTTTTATATCTGAAGCCACTTCCTTCTGCTATTTTATCATCTTCCTGGTTTTGTCTGTTTTCAATAAATGCCTTTGTATTTTCACATCTTTTATATGCACGTATACACAAATCCTTTCCTCTGTATTACAACTGATAATTGCAAGTTGGTAAGGATAAAAAAGACAGACTGTTGACTTCAGTTTCATTGCACTAATATTCTATATGGATGCTTTTATATTACAGTATTAGAAGATCTTAACATTGATATTAAAATAATTTCCTGAATTTCCTATTCCATAACAAGGTTTTTAAATGGAAATAATCTCTGGGTACAGCTATATTTGAGTACTACAAATTGACACATGGAGGCTGGGTTCTCACAGTGGAAATGCATTATTATAAAGCATCTCCAATTGAAGCATACTGAAATTTAAAATCTGAAAAGAAATTGTGGTGGAGGCCAAACATCTCTCCTTTATCTATCCCCAGAAGTTGAATATTTCAGCCTGAGGAAAAAAATCTAGAAAACTCAGCAGTGAGAAGAAACCATAGAGATCCCTCCCTGCACACCCAGTGGAGCCCAAAGAAACTTGAGGGGAAGGAGAACTGAATTAGGGGTAGACAGGGGAGAAGAATGAGAGTGGAGGAAAAAAGTTGCAATGCAGCAAGCTGGAGAAAAGATTTTAGAACTTACAAATAAGAGAAACTGTCTATGATACCACTGCCCATTTTAGCAGTCTGTCATGAATTCCTCTTCCCACAAAAAACTGTTACTAAGGATGTAATCCACGAACCATCATGTACTATGAAGCCATTTTTGTTGTCTTTCTGTAGACCTATTGTTCTTTTAAAATTACATTAATAGACTAAAAATAACAAGGGCAGTTCTATCAGATTTAAATTATATTTTTGTTTCTTAAGAATGATTATTTTATACTTTATTGACTGAGATCACAGGAATCCTTTTCTGACCACAGAGGTATAAGGTACCAAATGCATCCTTCATGTAACTACAGTGAGGTAAATGGAATTACATAAGGAATTAATTTGACCTGTCTCCTCCATTTCCTTGAAAAAATTCTTTGGTTTAGTGCTCGCCAAGTTTTAACTTGGACTCTCCCTTCCTTAACTGTCTCTTGTACTTAGAGACATGTTCTTTCTTTAAGACTATAAAGAGAAATACAGCAGGGGAAAGGCAATTAAGGTGAAGATCTGCTTTTTAAGTTGAAAGTATATTTCATTATGGTAAGAAAATACCAAATCCTTTTTCTTTCGGTATAGAAATGTATAGGATTATTCTTACACCCATGAGGATGTGAACGGAATAAAGCAGTATATATAGCCATGAGAGGGAAAGGATTTAAGTGACGTGTTTCTGCCTTGGACTCGCTGTGTTTCTTTCTAAACTACAGCAGTTGGAATAAATAGGGACCTTTCTTGGTTAGAGACAGTAAGAATTTAAATTATTACACATTGCTATTATCAAAGAATCACCTCCCCTTTTCACCTGGACTCAACAGGAATTGAGTATTCAAAAATAACCTACAAGAGATGCTGAAGGCATACTTCCACCAGTATGCAACCACAGTTTCATGATACAATAAATTTAGGTTTTGGATGGTGACATGGCACAAAATTCTTTGTACAAATTCAATCCACAGTACAGAGTTATTTAAAAATCAAAACCCTCACAAAACAAGGAGTGGAGAGGGGTTTTACTCCTGATGATTTTACATGAGAGTTGGTATCATCTATCTTCCTGCTACTGGTATAAAGCCAGGATAAAGCTTGGTCTAAGCACTAACTTGTATCAGGCTAATTTTGACAGGAATGCAATTACATGCTCATATTTGATCTTGATCAATTTATTACCATTAGATGATCTGGTATTGCATAGATCAGACATTAACAACCATGTAAATCTGACTATAGGTGCTGTAAGGCACAGTTTGAGAAGGGCTGAACAGGAGGGATCAGAAAGTGAAATTGATGGAGCATTTGTGGTTCAGAATAAGGTCAGAAATATGCAGAATTATTGTCCATAAAATAATTATCCAGCACCCTGCCTTCCTTCTTTCCACACCATCTGCGTATCAGTCTACCAATGCTGTAATAGTGCCAATGCAACTGTTTGTGGGACCAGAGCATGAACATAATCAGTGGAATAATTCTGGTTAAAAATTAGGAGTTTAAATAGAACTTTAAAAATCTGGATTGAGTGATCTAATTTACAATGCAGCTTCACAAATGGTTGCATGAACAGCCGAGAGAGCAGTAAAAGTCACAATCATTAGTTGCTAGTTCCTGTTCCAGTCTAAATTTATGGTTCCATGTTTATTAAATCCAGATTTGTGCACTGCTGACTAGCCAGCAGCAAGATTGAGCCAGCTCGTGGAGAGATAGGCAATTACATTTCAGACACTCACTGGTGAATCAATGCGAGCACCTGTCTAACCCTTCTAACACTGCATGTAATGAGTGAGTCCAGCTTGTCACTTGGCTGCCATATGTACTGTGGGATGCCAGCCCTGTTAGGCTGTGGAGTTGTTTAAGAAGGCTTCTCCAGGTGGGGAGGAGGAAGGAACTGTGAGGGCCCCCCCTGTTATCAGCACTATTACAATAAATCCCTGAACTGCTGCCATATGAACACAGCTAGAGCAGGACTCATGTACGCTTTGCAGCCCAGCTACAGCTCCCAGTGTAGGAAGATGTAGGAATCTGAAATTCCCAGGCCCTGGTGAGACTGAAGAGTGGTATGTGATAACACATTTAACCATCCCAAGCTGGAGATAGCCAGCAGAAAGGAATTCACAGGCTGTGGCTACTTCTCAGGGTGGAAACAGAGTCCAGCCTTAATCAATGCACTCTCCTTTGAGAATTACTTTACATCAAGCTCTGTCATTTTCCTGAGATAGAACAATCCTCTCAAGCTTCATGCAAAATTCCACTCATGATCTGTTTCAGCCTGGGTCCTTTGAATCCAAGTCCTCTTTTTCTGTTATTTTAGGCACAGCTTTCAAGCTAGAAAGCATCTTGTGTCTAGTACTATGCATAATTAATACAGGTAGAACAAGTTCTAATGCAAAGTATATTTCAGATCATAAGCATTACAGAGTTGCTGGACTTCCACAGTTTTTAATACATTTGTTTTTCCTCACTGGGACATGCTGGTGTTCTTTCTCAATCTATCAGTGTTCTTTCTCAAACTATCAGTGTTACACAATGACAGCACTGACTTCTAAAACCAGTAATATTTTATGCTAGGCATAGATTAAGCTCATTTAGAAGTCTGAAAAAAACAAAACAACCTTATAATATGTCAAGAACTGGAGTTTGAAATAAGCTGCAAATAAAACAAATGTTCATCTGTGAAAAAAACCAAACCAAACCAAAAAAACAAATAAGAACAACAACAACAAAACCCAAACAAACATGCAAAATTCTGAGAGGCATCTTTAATTTTGGATTTTTTGACTATTTTAAGGGAATGAGCTTCCTACCCATGCAAAAAAGCACCATTCATAAAAGATGTTTGACTTGCTAAGCTTTAACTTCGCTGATTCCCAAAACAGTATCAAATACTTCCATGTAAATTTTTTTTTGACTAAACAAAAGGTGCAAGCACTTTTGAAACCATTAAGACAACCAACAAAAGGTTTTTGTACAAGTGTCTTTTTCCAGCTGAGACAAATATGGTATGTATGAGAGCATAAACATTTTAAGAAACAAAACACGGTTAAAACCCATTTGCCAGGCAGAGGAAGTCAAAGAGTTTGCCTTAGGGGTTTAAGAATACCAGATTATTCAAGTACTGCTAAATAAAAAATAATAGGGGGAAAAAAAAAAAGAAAGGAAAAAAAAAAAAAAAAAAAAAAAAAAAAAAAAAAAAAAAGAAGAAGACATGATGATGGACTAAGACATTCCTGCCTGGAAACTGTTAAGTTATGCTTCTTAAAAAATAAAAATTGTTTCTCTAGATTTGAAACAAAACTATTCTTTAATACAATGGCTGAGTATTGATGGCAGTGATTCTGACTATCAACAAGATACTGTCTTAGGAAATTAATGCTTGCACCATTTTTATAAAAACATGAGTGTTTAAGTGACCAAGTAGTAAAATAAATGAAATAATTCTAGTTTACAAAATGTTGCACATTTGTATTCTTTAAGATGTATCTATATTCTTTGAGATCTCTCTATATTCTTTAAGATTGTATCCTTAAGACTGTACAGATGTTCGTGTCTAACTGTGCTCCTTAAGGGTAACTATAAAATCCTTCTTACAAAATCTAACAGAAGTCACGACAAGCCAGACTTGCAAATTAGCAATGTCTTGACTGAACACATGAAATTGGAGTACCTGCATGCAAGGTGACTACCTCCTTATACAGGATTCCAAAGATTCTTTCTTACTTTAACAGTAAGGTGCATTATTCCATCTCTGTGTGTCTGATGCTGACCTCTAGTCTGATGGTACAACAGCAGTTTCTTTCTTTCTTTCTGCATTGAGAAAATTCAGAACTGTATTTCTGGTCTTTGAATACAATGTTATGATCTACTTTCCAATTACTATCAATGTAATCAACATCATCATAGCTCAGGCTTCTGATTAGAAATAAAATGTTTACAAAATCTATCATCATAAAATGGAATTTTGCATCACTGAAACATTTACATTATTGAAAAAGGAAATTTATCAAGGTAAGATTAAGCTTGTATCTTTCTATAAGTAAAATGAAGATTAATAATGAAAGTGCATCTTCAGGATTTAGAGCAATCCAGAAAAAAAAAGGGAATCCACTTGCTGAGGAAAGGATATGATAACCAACAGGCCTTTCCTACTCTGCAATTCTTTATTTAAAAAAATAAGGGAAAAAAAAGGGAGTTGTAAAGAGTAATTTTCATTTTAATTCACTACTGCTTGGAATCTGTTTCAAACTGAAATGCACAGAAAGGCCTTAATATTTAATGAGCCTTGTAAACCACAAAAATGTGATGTAAGAGATTCGTTTGTCTTCACTCTCTTTCTGTGTAGGGACAACTGTCATAACAAATGCACTCCTGACCCCTTAAAATGGAAAATGACATGATAAATTACTACTTACTGGAAATGGGGTAATTCAGTGTCTGTTTTGGTTCCAAGGGGGGGAAAAAAACCCAACCAACCAACAAACAAAAAAAACCCCGCCAAAGTGTATTACCTGAAAATTCAGCAAATAACCACATTTATAATTAAGGAATCTACCCTGCCAACAGAAGTTTTTGGAGAAAGACCAATGTTCCCCTAAAAATAATTTCAACAGACCAGCTACTAGACACAGATATATGCACAGATGACAGACTGTGAAGTTCTTCCAACACAGAAGGTTAGACTTGTGGATATAAAGCTGGCAAAACATACTTGTGGGAAAAATAGAGCTATGACTACAGAAGGACTTAGAATCGTAGAATGGTAGGGGTTGGAAGGGACCTCTGGAGATCAAGTCCAACCCCCCTGCCAACACAGGAACACCTAGGGCAGGCTACACAGTAACAGACTTCAAGGAATAAAGAAAAAAAGACTTAGCAATCTTTGGAAAACTGTTGATTGACCCCTTATTAATATGGGGAGAAAAATGAAATTCATATGTATTTAAAAACAGAAGAATTACCAATGTTCTAGAAAACTTTTGGAATTATTCACATGAGTAGGAAATAGTTTAATGGAGTGTAACTTGTCTTGCTATCTGGCATCTCTGTTGGTAAGGAACTACCCAGTATTTAATGATAGTAGCATTGTTACTGTTGAATTACGGAAAACTACAGTAGTTCTACTATGGTAAAGCTACCATTTTCTCATGAACCAGATTCCCCTCTTACGTAAATTAACGGTTTGCTCTGTGTCCAAAAATATTCAAAGCCCACTGTCAGTTCCTCTTCATTCAGACTTATTTTAAAACCATCATGTAACTGTACTTTATAAACACACATTTCAAAATAAAACTCACCAAGGTAGTGCTTCTGTTTTATTAATCATATCCTTTTTATACACTAACTTACTAAAGCTATAACAATGTTTAATTTAAAATATGAAATACAGAGGAGTATTTTAAAGGTTTGTGATGTTTATGATTTCTAGATGATGTAAAACACTTATCACTACAGCAGCTGTCAGAGCCAAACCTCAGCTCTCAGCAAAATGGACTGTAATAACCACCTATTAGCTGTGGTGTCAAGAGGTGAGTGCTCCCAACACAGCTTCCTAGACGGTGCTCTGCCCTGTGCCAGCCTACAAGAGGAAAATGAAAAACCCGATATTTTCCTGTTGGCTGACCCTTTCCTCCCACAGCTTCCTTTATGAATAAAATTTTGAGACCAAAGGTTTTTAAAAAAATGAAGAGGGGTGGTGCCTGAGAAGGACGGAAGGGCGGGAGGAAGCGAGATCTGTGCCAGCACACTGTTGCTTACCTTTACAGAGTTTAGAGGCTGCTGATATCCCGGCTCCCATGGTATCTCACTCAAAATCTTTACTGAGGACTTAAGAAATCCCACAGATACTTTAACTCCTAGGGCAGTAGGCAGATAAAGCCTCTGTTACAAACACAGACAATACACACGAAAACAAAACCATGCACTGGGAGCATATAGGGTATGCTCCCATTTATATGCAGGGCTCCTCTGTAGCAGGGGTCGTCCAGCAGCCCCCCAGTGCCAGACTGCACCCAAGAACGTGGAGCAAGCAAGATTCAGCAGAAAACATGTAGAAAGATCATACGCATCAGGCTCCTTTTTGGAGACTTCAATCCACCTCGTTCCCCTTCACAAGGTTGCTTCAGGCCAACTCGGCCATCGCCTCCCTGTGTCAACTCCCGCTCTCTCCCCTACCTCTTTAGACCCTTCCAAGAGTCACCGGTTGTGCATATTCTGCCTACGCCAAGAGACACCACCAACCGACATAAACCCGACCTACTCCGTCTCCCCTCAGCCCCTCCCGCCATCGCCCGCAGGTCGTTCCTCAGCGGCTGCCCCGCAGGCTCCTCCCGCTGCCCGACCACCGCACTCGCCCCCTTCCCGCCGTGGCCCCTGACAGCCCACGGGGAAGACAGTTCAGGGGCCTCAACGCTGCCAGGCCGCGCCATGCGAAACCTGCCGGGGAGAGAACACGGAAAAGGAGAGGTGGGAAGATGGGAGGCTGGCTCCCCGCTCCGGGCCTGCTCCGCCGCAGGGAACAGCCAGGGCGCTGCCGCCCCCTGAGGGGAGGAGGCAGCACGGCGGTGGCCAGCGACCCTGTGGCGGAGGGGGGGGTGGCAGCGCAGGGCCGGCCGGGCCTGCCTTCCCCCCTCCGCCCCTCCACGGGTCACATGAGAGGGGCTGGGCCGAGGCGGTGGCTGCCGCTGGGGCTGAGGCAGGGCTGGGTGTACGGGGACGGAGTAGAGGAGCGTGGCGGCAGAGCGCAGCGGTGGAGGAGAAGGAGAAGCAGCTGCGAAGCGCCGAGTGCCACGGAGGGGGCGCCGAACGAGTAGAGCGAGCCCCGGGCCTCCCGCAGCCGCGGTCGTTTCGGAGCGCCCTGCCTGCGGCCCTAACATGGACGAAGAGGGCGGCGGAGGTGGCGGCGGTGAGTGGCGGAGCTTGCGCGGTGGCGGCGCGAGGGGGATGCCGACTCTCACCTGGCCGTCGCCGGCGTGGGGTGGGCGCGTCCGCGGCCGGTGCGCCCCGCTCCCG
Source organism: Megaceryle maxima (assembly GCA_024605025.1). NCBI lineage: Eukaryota > Metazoa > Chordata > Aves > Coraciiformes > Cerylidae > Megaceryle > Megaceryle maxima. The sequence goes on along the minus strand of JANHGN010018732.1, from coordinate 7,637 downwards.
GGAATGGGGGCCGTGGCTCTCCCGCCTCTTGACACCGTGACATTTGCTGCCGCCGCGGTCCCGCCGCGCCCTTCTCTTGCCTGCCAGTGCTGTGCCCCCGGCCTCGTCCCGGGCGGAGCGACTGTAGCAGCGAGTACCGAGCAGCTAGGTCCCAGGAGCGGGGGCGCGCCGCGGCGGGGGCTGCCCTTTCGCCTGCGGCCACAATGGGGGCTCTGTGCCCCGCGGCGACAGCCACCGCGCCCGGGAAGGGTCAGGCGGGGGAGGAGGCGGGTTTGTGGCGGCTCGGCGGTGTTCGGGCACAGAAGGGGGCGGCAGGACGGGACGCGGCAGGCAGGTCCCCGTCCCCCCACCGTAGTGACAGCCCCGCGACATCGCTGCCCTCCCTGAGTGCAGCTGAGCGTCTGCTGGGAGGAGGAGGGGGGGCGAGGATGTCTTGCAGTGTACGAGCAGTTAAAAGAATAATTAAGCTCTGCGAGGGCTCCGTGTGTGTGTGAGTGTGAGGGAGATACTAATGGAGGCTTCAGGGATAATCACGGGGTGGTTCATCCAGTTTAAACAAGGTGAACTGTTTCTCAAGGCAGCGGTGTTAATGTTGCCAGATTCTAGTTTTAGAAGATCCGGAGTCGTATCTTGGGGGAGGTTTTATTTTTAATTTTTATCTTTCGGAGGCTAGCTTGAGCACCGTCCCGGTTTACGGCGCTGCAGACTTGGAACACGCTTCCCTCCTTTAATTTATAATGTGTTCTGTGAGAGCGTGTGTAAAGATGCTGCCTGAAATAACCAGTTCTTGTGTATCATCAGTGATAATGGTAGCTGAGAAGTAGCTGATCCTGCCTTGGGGCAGAGGGATTGAATGAATAGACTGCCCTATATTCTCTGTGTCTGTGACTGTCTGTGATGATGGTGGTATAGAATGAAGCGATGAGAATATATCTTAAATAAAATGCTAACTAGACTGTGTTTTAATGCATTGGCTGATTTCTAAATAGGTAAAGTAAGGGCTAAACCTTTTATGATTAATAGTTGCACGGTGCTTGCTAATTCTAATATAATTACCCAGAACTCGGAAATCAAGTGGGTGTGGTGTTTGTTTTGACAACTTGGAAAAAGAAAAATGCTGTGATGAATCAGAAAAATAATTCTTCAAGCAGTCGTCTGGAAACATAGCCATTTCTCAGCAGGCATTTGTGTTTACTTTGTCAGTGGTAGACTTCTTTAAAAAAAAATCTGAAAAGGCAAAACAAAAGACAAAACAAGGAAGTCCTGAGAAGTTATTATTCAAGACAGCTGAACACTGTAATTGTAAAGAGCAGAAAGCTCATTCAACTCAAAATATGTTATTTTCACATTATTAGGGATTTGAATCTGTAGTTAAGGGAAATGAACATGCTTATTACACAAGGGTTAGTGCCAGTAACACAATACTTAATCACATGCAAGATGTAAATTAGAAAGTGGATGTATTGCTGAATCAATCTTTCATAGGTGTTAAGTCTTTCAAAGTTGGATTTTCATGTGAGAAAAAATACTCCAGACCTTGGGAGCAGACAGTCTATATTTAGTTAAAGTCTGGTGCTATATGTGAAGTCAGATTTTTACCTACCATGCAACCGAAACTATTCCTTTATTTATAACTTCATATCACATTAAAAACCATGTTGCTTTTGGGGGGTCAAGTTACAGTATAGTTTATATTACTTTGTACTTTTCTTCGTTGCACAACAGTTGTAGGCTACTGAGACTGGAAATTCTTTTGCAATCAGTGTATTTAACATTTCACACTGGCTTTTTGTCGGTATTGCACTTTTTTTTTTTTTTTTTTTTTTTAAAACAGAGATGTAGTCTGTTTTTTTTCTTAGGTACCACTGTCAGTTTGGAACACCAGGGTTAGTTAGGTCATTTCTAGCTAATGAATTAGTATTTTACAATAGAAAGCACATGGAAAGTCTGGATTTGACAGCCAATTTTTAAATGTTTTATTGCTGCTGAGTAGTGAGACTTGTGGGATACTAAGGAAGTCTAACCAGGGCAGCCCAGTGTTTTGAACCTTTGCAGGACATCTGCAATCCTCAGAACATTTACATTATTGAGTGGGAAGCTCAGAGAGATAAGCATATTGCTGTGCATAGGTACTTTAGGAAGTATGCAAAATTGAGGACTGCACAGAATCACCCTAATTAGAGACCTGAACTAGGTAAGCATCTAAATATCTAGGACATTGACCTGTGATTCAGAAGACAAACTGCTATTCCCAGTTTAGTTCTGCCTGCTGCTCTGCTCTTCAGTTTAATTTGCATCCTATGCTTCAGTTCCCTTATTTGTCAAATGGGGTCAGTTGGTTTACCACCTCTGGAAAAAAATGTGAATGAAAACAGAGCTATGTAAAGATAGGATTTACTATTTTAGAAGCACTTGATGGAAGACAAACGTTAATTAAGGGAATTGTTCTTAGTACCACTTTCTGTTTTGAACGTGAAGCCCTAAATAGGGGCATGCGTTTATACAATCCGGTTATGCACAAGCCTCCCTTTGATTCCAGCAGAGGCTCTGTGCATGGATTATTGATGTGATGTGATCCAAGTCAGTTGGTGTTTGTCTCAAGGTTCTTTTGTGTTCTGATTAAAATATCTCTGTGGTTCACTTAATCCAGGAAAACTCTCCTCCTCCATCTCCTCACTTAGCTTAAAACCGCATCCTTTGTGATTTGACTGAGACTTTTCATACATGCTTACTGTTACGTGGTGGTGGTACCAGTGAACTGAGATCCTCATGTTGAATAGTGCCATTGGCAGCAGCCGGTATGGTTGTGTACTGCTAAACAGTAACCGATCTTCTACATAACATCGAAATATGTCAACAGTCAGTTCTGGAGACACAGAATAGTACTTCTCTTTTGTTTTCTAGTCATGCAGTGCCTTTATAGTCCTCCAAATTCAACTCCATGCTATTCTTCTTGGAAAAAACTGCAATTGAGTACTTGCCAACTTCTGCATGGATGTTTTAAGTGATCTATGAATGGCTCTAAACAGACATGCCAAAAGGATAAGATCCTGCTTCTGCTTGACAAATAGACCAAATTATAGCACTGGCTATGGCATTCAGGTTTCCTACTGGTCCCCAAACTGTGCTTTATTTCTGAATTTTGAAGCTATTTTGAGGAAAGGTGGTTCAGTTGACAAGGTGTATTAGTTGTTGGCTGTACTTGCCAGCGCTGGTGCCAGGTAGCACGTTGACTGTGTTACGTAGACAGCTGCTCATGAGGAACTAGACCGAGAGACCAGATCATCTCACAGAGGACTAAGAAGAATGGGTTTGCTGCCAAACTAGATTTAGCAAGGTGACTTCTGTTCTTCTGCAGGGGAAAGCAGTTATGTTTGTAGGTAAAAGCTGTTAAATGGAGCAAACGCCTTGGATTTTTCTTAGAAATAATGTTTTAATATTTATTTTAGATAGATATATATCACTTGGATGTGAGCAGTCTGATAACTTTTGTTCTTTTTATGTCGTAGCATCTTTCAAAGGTAGACATTAAAGATAGAAGAATCTGTGTGTCCTCCTCATGATTATAGACATTTCCTTTGCATTTAAGATTAAATCTGCATTATTTTTTTTTTTTTGTAATAAACAAAATTTGTGAAATAAGAAATGTATTTTAACACAGAAAAATGTTAACTATGTTTCACTCTTTACTCATTAAAGTGGGTAACTTGTACTGGTAATTTAAAAAAAATTGTCCCAAAAGTTTTTCAGAGGAGGGTTTGCACTCTAGAGAAATGCCAAGTATATAAAAATGTATCTGAGTGTTAGACTAAATACACGGATTGATTTTAGGAAGAGAAAAAGAGCAGATACAGAGAGAGAACACAAAAGCCTGAATAACACAAATACGACTTATCAGCCAACAGAGCTTCATACTAAGTCTTTTTGCTGAATAAATATTTCTTCCTGCTAAACTGATCTCATATTTGTACAGATTACCTGTCAGCTCACTTTTTTTTAACCCCAAAGCCATTTAATCTATCACTCTAATAAAAAATGCCATAATAAAATATTAATAATTAAGTTGTAAATACTAGTTATTTCTGGTGATATCAGAAAATAATCTTGTTAAATGCATTAACACATTAAGATTTTTCTTAGACTAATGTTCAATATTTTTAGCTCTGACTTGGAAGAAAACATGAAATTTTTGCTGATACAATTTCCAGAGGTTGTCAGTTGCCAAGCTTGCTGTATTGTTATATAATGGTATGTGGTGACTTGTGCTCAGCAATGTAAGAATATCATGGATTTAGGGGAACAATATGCCTATAACTTAGCATCTGTGTGTACTATTATATCTAGGAAAGAAAACTATAGGATTTATCTATAGGAACAGACTGTACTTTGCAGAACAATGTCTGGGAATCATAGTAATAGCCACGTGAAAGTGAGCTCCCCATGTCCTACTGTTGCTGAATGGGTGTTGCAGTCTTTTCATATCACTGGAGTCGTAAGAGCTTTTACCAGTTGAGGGGCTGCAGATCTTGAGGCAACATACTATTTTCCAATATATATTCTGCTGTTCACATCAGATTTCTCAATCCCATCATATTTATTGCTTTCCCTACTTTCTTTACAGGATATGGAACACTTTTTCAAGGAAAAACAAATTAATTACACTGTGGTTTTCACCAGTTTCTTCTGCTTGCCAACCCCTTTCCTAGTACAACAAAAAAGTTTAAAAAGCTTTAAGCTGTTATACTGTAGTACCATCTTATCTGCTGCTATCTTTTGCTCCCTTCCTTTCTCTCCCAATGCGAACATGTTTTAGTCTGTTTTTTACACCACATCTTTGGCCTCATCTACTTTTTGAACTACCGCCCCATCTCCTTTTCATGTTGAAAGTTATTGAATGAGCTGTTTCTAGTCACTGAAGAATATCTCCTCCAGGTTCATCCTCGGTCCTTTCCACACTTGTCCCGACCTCTTGTACTCAGTACATTCCCTTCCTTCTCTTTGTCCTGCCAGCTGCCTCTAGTACTGTTTACTTTTCTTTTTGAAATCTTGCGCTTTTTTTGGCTTCTTTGACTGTTCTCATTTTCCTCTTATCCTGTTAATCACTTTTTCATTTGGAAGATAATCTTTCTGCTTCCAACTTTTTTGGTGAAGATTTGCAGGACACTGTGCTTGGTTTAATGCTGTCTTCCTCTCTACATCTTGTTTCTGGATAATTAAATTAGCAAATAAAAATGGACCTATCATGTTTGAACTGATGACTTGCAGCATATACTATATGCTCTGGATCTAGTACCATCTGGCCCAGCTAAAATGTTGGCTTGTTTGACATCTTAAGATTGTATAATTGTCATCCTAAGCTTAATGAGTCTATAACAGAGCTCTTAATGTTGTTTCCACCCGCTTCCTTTTTTTGATGTCTGTGGACACATGTTGACATCCTGCATAGTTACTGATAAATAAATAGTGAGATGTTACAATTTATTCTTTCTTAAAAAATAGTCTGTATAAAAGTTGTAATAAAAATGTCAGTAAGAGGGGTAGTGAAGCCTCAAAGTTATGAAATAAGTTATGTTCTCCTATGTAATATTAATTTTCTTGCTTGAATACACCAATAGATTTCATCTGGTTATGGGATGACGTGACATTTTCAGTAGGCTTCTATGTGGGACTAGATAGCATGTGGAATGGTGTTTTGTGATGCTTGAATGAATCAATATGAATTTTTCCCTCCTTTTTAAAGTAAAGTGGCATTTAATGATGCCTGCTTCACTTTGTCTCCCTGTAGTTCATGAGTACTTAAGGCCGTATGGAAGGATTGCACTTATTTTAGTGAAGAGTTTGGACATGCTGGCCATGTGCTTCATTCACTTGAGGATGAAAATAAGTACTTAACAGCTGGTTTATTAGAAAAACCTGTCTATTTACAGGACTGTAAGGCAGGAATCCCTGAAATGAAATGAAATGAAGAACATGCGATTTCAACTTGAAGATTTACAGAAGCAAAGGAGAAAAATTGTGTGAACAGACATAACATTGGCATTTCTGACTTCTTCACTGTGTATTCTTTTAAAGCAGTATGTTGTATAGGAAAGGTATGTGACTTAGATAGTAAAAGTGTATTTAATTATGCCATTTGTATAATTTTAACATCTAGCAATTTTTTTTTTTAGTTGCATATGACTTCCTTCTTTTAATTCCAACAATTTCATGGGAAAACTTAGTATTGCAAATTTTTTGGACAGCAGTGTTTCCTCTTAGTGGGATAGACACACAAAATCCACTAGAAAACCATGTGTTTTGTGGTCCTCTGAGATTTGCCTGAAGAAGGAAATGGCTTGACCTATTTGGTTGCTATGAAGTGAAAACATTCTTGTTCTTTTTTTTGGTGAACATCTGTGTCACATTTCTTTCATTACTTGCTGAGGTTCTTTAAACCCATTATTTGGTAATATAAAGTTTTATTTAAAGAAAATAAAGTGATGCATAGCTGCTTCCACAATCTCATTGAAGTTCTGATATCTGTTTATACCTAGGTATGATATAAGTGAGTAGGTTTTCCAATAAAAGTTGACATGTTAAAAGTCAAATACAAACATTAGGTAGTATTTCCAAGGAACAAAAGTGTTTGAAAAATTCAGTAGGATCTCATGGAGTTAACAGGAAATGTTGCATGTTGGAAGCTTGTGAAATCCAAATCAGAATCTCATCTGGGATGTGGAGTACTGAAGACCTTTGATCTAATTTTTCAACAGGTCAGGCTTCTCAGTGTGGTTTACTAATTAGCCTCATTTTCAGATGTCGTGTTTATTATAAAAATAGTTACCTTATGCCATGTATATGGAAAAATTGTGAAGCTGATACCGGTATGTAGCAATGCAATGAAAACTGTACCAGCCAGGATAGATTTTACTGCAAGACTAGTAAGTAATAATACTTCTCATTTGTGTAAGAAAATTCTTCAAGGAGAATTGAAGATCAGTTCATTTGTGAAAGTTGAATCTTGGTTCAAGTCTGGCTTTTGCTATCATGACCAAGGGCTTAGTTGGATTTTGAGGAACTGCTGTTGTTATTTGCAGATCTGGGTCCTTAATACATAAGGAGAAACTGTTCTTGATTTTTAGATGAAATACCTTGAGTTTCTTAGCAAAACAGAAAAGCTGTGTGAAAATGATGAAACTCAAGTCTGCTGACTCTCAGGGTATGGAAGAGGCTGAGTAGTAACAGTGGAAATTAATTTAGTGGCTTTTCTACCTTCCTACCAGTTCTCACGCAGCTTGTAGGAATATCTACCCCTCAGTCAAATTAGATTGAAATTGAGTGCTATGCTAGGCGTACTTTGGCAGGAGGAGTTAGTTAATGGGTAAGAAAAGTGTCCAATCTCTCTTCTGCTCACTCTTGTTCTCACACATATGCAGACACAAAAAAAGACTGAAAAAAATTGGCATGTGCAAGTAAGGGAACTGCCTCTTGCTGTTTTCTCTAAGAGAATCTGTGAGACATAATCATTTAATGAGTCACCTCTACGTTTTTATACAACTGTCTCATTATAGTAGTCAGTGTAACTTCTAGCATGGATATGCTTTTTCTTTTTTTTTTTTTTTTTTTTTTTTTTTTTTTTTTTTTTTTTTTTTTTTTTT